>CM057130.1:6611954-6636649 GCA_029964075.1 Patiria pectinifera | reverse complement strand
GTGAATGGCTTTGATCACGTCCATTACGATACTGTGTAACGATGTTTAAGGCGTGACAAGGTTAAACTCACTGTGATTGCAACTCACTGTGAAAGTTGGACATCATTGGCAAAGACTCCAGCTAATCAAGCCACCAATATGAAATGTGTAAGTTTTTCACTTTAATCAGTTTTTGATCCAGCTTAATATCGTCAATGGGTTTTATCCGCGTCCGGAGAAATGCACGAGTTTTCCTGACAACTGTAGCCCTTTGAGAACACGCTATCTTTTAGACTTGAGTCTGTTTTAAACAAGGATCCCATTTCAAGACTTATAAAGTATCGATTTCGACAAAGAACATTTTCGACCTTTTCGGATTCGATTAATCGAAATTCTTCCGTCTCGGTAAATTGGGCAGATGGGATTTGTGAGGCGTAAAACTAGCGGTACCGTCGATACCAGCATTGTTTACCAGGCCGGGCATCACTACATTGGTCTCGATGCCGAATTCAAGGTGTTCAAAGCCGACGCCCACATGGTGAGCTTGGAATCGATTGGAGTCTTCACCAGAGATCGACTTGAGGTGGGAAGGATTTTTAATTATTTTCATCATTTGAGAATTATTTGAATGTTGTACCGTTGTCATATGAAAATCCGACTCCTATGAAAATGGGACTCCTTTTTCCTATTATTGGTTAATCCCTCGCACGTGCCATAGTGACAGGTCACTCTCCCATTATGATTCTAAAAATAGCATACTATCGTACTTACGCATGCGCGATACTACCAATGAGTCCATATTTCATGGAGTCGGATATTCACGCTACACCGTAATAGAAAAGAAGAAGATGCTGGCCTCAAAACCAAGTGACCGACCCAATTATCGCTGACCGACCGATGAGCGACAATCCGATCCGTGACCAACCAACCGACCGACAACCAACCCACTGACCGCTCACAGGCCAATTGATTCACTGACCACTGACTGATGGACCGACCAACCCACTGAACGGCCGACCAACTGACAGACTGACTCACTAACTGACTGACAACCGCTGACTGTTGCTGATGCTCCAAGCGACTAATTAACCATAATTTAACAAGCAAACCACCGACCATGTTCCTGAATTTACAAGCAATTGACCAATCGACTGACTGAACGAACGACAAACAAACAAACTTCAAAGGGCCAAGAAATTGTAATGTTTTTAATGCAATCCTTGGAAATGCACCTTTGTTTCCCATTTAACCCGCTTTTCATTTTTCGTTTTGTCATTTTCAAGGGTATGTTGTGCCTTTTTGGTTTTTATGCTTATGCGAATTACCATATTCATGAGCAAAAGTGTGATGTCATTTCAGGCAGAAACCTCAATGTTACAGCTATTTCAGCACCAAAAGTTGCAAGAAATTGGGCTATTTCTCTAAATTTACTTTCCTTTGGTGATTTATTGTTCTGTCAGTACAGGGCAGTAAGCCAATGAGCAAATTTTTTCACACAATTATTTTCAATAAGCAAATGTTCGGTTCACAATTTGAACAGAAAACCCCTAAACCGAACAGTGTCTTCCCTAAATGACATCACAGCAAAAGCATCCTCGGTCGTCCGAAAAAAGCATGGACAATTTTGAATGTTTAAAGAAGTTCACTTTTCAATAAAATTTAACAAAAAAAGGATGTCTAATATTGTCCATGCATAAAAGACAATTTGAATATTGCACGAAACATGTTTCTAAGAAAAAAAATCACTTCATGGACCCTTAAAGCAGTTACCATCCAAGGGCGGATCCAGAACACAATTTTTTTGGGGCCCAAAATTTTGGCCCCAAAAATTGGGTCCAAAATTACGGCGTGGGGTTCGGGGCCCGCTTAAGGGCCCGAAACCCCCAGCCCCGAAATTTTTGATTCTAGATGCTCTGTGGTGCGATCTGAGGCAATTTCTGACCACTTTAACCAATGTTTGTTTTGAGGAAAAGATGGTGGTGTACTCATTGCCGGCCTTTATTGCAATTTCACAAAATACAAAATTGGTGTTTTTTTGGGGGGGGGGCATGGCCCCCTGGATCCGCCCTTGTTACCATCCAAGAATTGAACAACAATCTTTGGCACCCCTCCTCTGTCTTCCAGGTCAATCTTGACTGCACCTTTCAGTACTTCCTGCGTCCCGAGGACCTGAAGCTGCTCCACGACACCTACGATCTACAGTACGAGGACACGCTCCGCAACAGCGCCGTGGACGCGCTCAAGGGGGCCACATCAGTCTTCTCGCCGCGGGAGTTCGGCTCCGATCGGGCCCTGATTGAAGAGACGCTGTTCGCTGCCGTCAGGAGGCGGCTGGGAGGAACGTGCTGTAAGCCGTTCTGTCAAAACCTACCGGAAGGTAGGTGCATTTTGGGTATTTTTGCGTACATTCCGATTTCCTACACCAAAAGATTTGGCTGGGAACTATCTCAATACTTAAATGCACATTGTAACATGTATTTAGAGGTAGAAAAAAAATACCCAAAAGCAACAGTTCGGGTCAATTTTTCATGGAGCTCCTTGACAAAATTCAGCTATTTTTTTTTTTAATTATCCTAGCCTAACTAGTGAGCAAGGTTGCTTGCAACCTGTTCCTGTAGCGTAACTTGAGCCCAATTTGCCGGTGGAGGTGGGTTGGGCAATTTGGGGCTTTATGTTCGGGTGGAGGGGACACTCATTTATTTTAATTTGCGATAAAAGTTTCATTTTTGCCTTCCACAAAATCTGAAATTGGCCGCACTTGGGGGGGGGGGGGGTTCTCGAGCCTAGAGCGGGGTAGGAGCGTGGCCCCATTGCCCCTCCCTATAGTTAAATTACTGACTAGCTTCTCAGCTGTTTCATACTCCGATCATAAGCCTCTGTACTAATGACGTCACACTTTGTTTACACGTGCGCTTTCCTATGGAGCCAGTGGGGGCCCACGGTCCACTGAGCACCCTAGGAAAGCACACGCGTATGCAAAGTCTGAGGTCATTAGTACAGCGGCATATTAACTCAGCAACTTTTGCGATTAAATCTGCCAACTCGAGTTTAGTAAAAATTTCATTAATTATATAAAATTATTCGTCTTACCTTAGGATGCGAGCCAGGCTGTAAGCAACCCGAGGACTGCACCGACGAAGACAAGGGCCTGTACGCCGACGTGCGCTACTTCCAACTCGGTTACGTGGAAATCCCTGAAGAGGTGATTGGTCGTAACCTCCAGACGCTGACACAGCTGGAGGACGGGGAGCGGGAGATTTATAGACAGCAGGAACAGCTCGTGAGGAAGACTACGGAAGAGATAGTAGGTTGAAAGATAGAAAGCCGCATCAATCAACTTGAATAGGACATAATGTTGTTTCAGGTTGTGAAAACGTAGGCATTTTGCTGCATATGAAAATTGGTATTTGTTGGTTTTAAAACTCATTATGTTGTTTGAGACAGAGCCCGTTAGAAGAGCCAACACAGCAACTTTACACCAATGATTGTTGACTCGTGATTGACTTGTGTTTTAAATTTTGATTTACGTTACCATCAGGGATGATGTAGTCGAGTCCTTCATAAGCCCAGTCACAAGTAAATCACAAGCTCAGTGACAAGTCCAGTCGCAAGTAACAGCGGATGAACAATAACAAAGGATACAAAGCTCATTTGAATAGCTTCAATTTGTCACTTGAATTGGGAGTGGAGGACTTGTGATGGACTTGCAGGGACTTGTGATTGACTCGACTACATCCACGCTTACGACAACTCTGCAGATATTTTGTAAATCAACATTTGGCGCAATAACTCAAACTATTTCGCCCAACCTCTGCATTTGTATTGCTGCAGGTCACAAACATCGAAAACGCTGCTGAGGAGATTTCCCAGAATGCAACAGCGCAGGCGGCCCTGATTGGCTCCCGGGCCCAGGCGGATTCGCGCGCCAAGGTGGAGAATTCCCACAGCCTCGGTCTGGCCCTTATCTACTCCGACCTCAACATCACGGAGCAGGATCAGAAGGCATCGCTGAACTACATTCGTACGCTCAGGGACCACAGCACGGTTTTCCTGACCGTCAACTTCAACTCTCTGGTGACTGGGCCAGTCTATGGATCGTCCAATGGCGGCAGATAAAATGGTTGGATGGAAGAGGGCGCCCCTCGGCGTCGTATGAAATGTTGACTCTCATGAAACACGTTCCTTTTTTTGCGAGTTCTCACTAGTCCACACCCTGAGGCATGCGCAGTTCTGTCAAAGAGTCCTGTTATTGAATGCATATTTTTAAAGTCTCCTGGAGCGGCGTCTACGTGTCCATTTTAAACCTGAAACCGCATAATATTTTTGAACCTTTCGCATAAATATTAACATTTAGTGTGCAGAATTTATGTCTAAATTAATTGCAGAGCTGGCAGAGGTCATTTGAAGAAGGCGTGTTCCAACCTCCTTCCCTGTGTCTATTTTAATCTTTAATTTCAAAAGCAGTGAATGCAGTAATTGGTAGTAATAACTGTGCGAAATGCCTCTGCATGGGGAATGAGGTTGCGCGTTGCTGAGCAACCCTGATATTGAACTTGCTTTCACGTACAAATTCTAACACACATCCACTCGATAATTCTATATATTGACAAGTCGGGTCGGCATGCAAAATCGTCTTCACAAGAGTGGTGCATCTCAGTAGATTAAGCATCATGCATTGTAAATATTAAGCACAACACTATTTTTCACGGCTGAATAATGCAGTTAACATTTTGTATCACATAGCGAATTTAAGATGTGAACATGCTGACTTCTGACGTTGATAAAGGTTTCCCTTGCCTGGTATGTGAACAAGTGAACCTATCCGAAAACAGACTGAATGAAGTGTCAACAAAGAGAAAAACATGTGTTCCCGTTAGAAGGTCAGTTATAAAATAACGGCCAATGATTTTTTTCTCAGTATAGTCTTGTGACTTTCCTGGGCTAGTATCATGAAGCTATAGATTATAGAATACTACAAGCGTCAGACTGAAAGTGACTAGTTTTACAATGTTTTGTCAAATACATGCATACTTGAATATTTTAGTCCTTGCAAACATATTTTTATTGATCAATTTAAGATATTAAAAAAAAACACCATGTTGCCAGAAATTGCCATTTTTTTTTTTAAATATTAACAATTAACTTTGTGTAGAGTCCTCTAAACTGTAACCATATTTGAAAAGTAGACTTAACAATTCAAAATCATAGATGAAAAAGAAAAGAAAAGAATCGGTGCGAAAATGCCGTGGTAAAATTCCCGATGTTATCCCCACGCCAAATCGGAAAACAAATGATCATATTTTCTTTTTGTCACACCACATTATTAATACAAGAGTGGCCCTTCAGGGTTTCACCTCATCAGAACGATATATCACCCTCAATACCAATATTCCATAACCTGCTTTCGCAACGACAAACGTGTGCCGCCATTTCTGTCCGGGAGGCCGCCCGGATTACCAACTTTCCGCCTGGCCGACCGTCCAAAGTGGAAAAATTTACGCCGCGCTGCGCTCGCTTTGACTCGGCCTAGCTCTCTCCCTCTCTCCCTCCGACATGCCGGTCGCCCCGTCTCTTTTTCTCCTCTATCCGCGGCCGACTTGATTGTTGGATACCGCCTACAATTTTCCCGCCTAGCTTCTTCTCCCCGCCTGCGATTTTTTGTTGTTGTCGAATGTCTACTTAAAGCAGGGCAATTGAAAACCGTGTTTCTAGTCCAAAAGCTCATTTTGACAGTTTAAGACAACTCTCTTTTTCTCTCAGATGGGGTCTATCATGTAGGCCTATGTCTTGAAGAATCTTTCGGCTTGTCTGTAAAAGAGTCATCTTGATGGATATTCTGAATTCAAAATAAACAAGTATGAAAGTTATCCAACATGTCCATTAATTTGTTGTTGATGAATATGACTAACGCAAACGTTCACTGGGGGCGCTTTTGACCCAGAGTATTGAGGGCGCTCGTCGCAGTTGCTCGTCGAGCCGTCACGAACTGCAGAATCTCATCGTTAACAAAAGACATTTCAGGTTAAGGGAAAGAACTAAAGTTATTTTGGAAGGAGAAACATGTTTTTGTCTTGTGCTGTCTTCGATACGCAGAGGGAGGAGAAATCTGTACCAAAGGGATGAGGCGGTTTAGACTGTGCTTATAAACTTGAAGTGATGCCCCATTCCCCTGTGGGATACATAAAGCACACACGGGAACGCGGGTGGTGATTCAACCGTACGATTTATAAGTCCTTATCCGCGGGTTTTTTGGAGAGGGAGAGAAAGAAAAAAGAGTTAAGGCGGCCCAGGCTTTGATCTTGCGCCAGCCCTGCCTGTGATTTCTCCCTCCCCCCGTCCTTTGTGCCGAGTGAGTGCGTGATGGGCTCCGAACAATACCCTGCCCTGCATGCCCCAAGAGCTGCGACGGTGAAAAAAAGAAAGATTTGCCGCAGAAGTATATCAACTTGGCCTCTTTCCTTCCACCGTACAAAGCCGCAGTGATGGGTGACAAATACACAGCAAAATAATTTCAAACACCGAGAGAGAAAATCAAAGAGATAGTGCAGCAGCATTCACTGTGATGTCGCCGATTGTCAGCTAACGATATTGAATCTTTATCACTATAGTTATAATTTTTTTCCTTGCTTTTTATTGCGGCATTTTTTTCTCCACATGTTCCGGCATATAGTCTCCTGGGGCTGTGCTGTTACAGAGATTGTCGGCCGGATAGCTTGGTGTATAGTGAAAAGATCAGACCGTGCGCGCACGGCGAGGTTTTTTGTTCTTTTACCAACTTCACCAACAGAAACGTTGCGGTTATCCCATTTATTTGAAATAAAAGCAAGAAACATAGCTTTACATCAATCGTAATGACATCGATGGATGCATCACAAACAAGCTGGAAATTCAAAGGATAAATGACCTTACAGGATTCGAGAAATATCTGTGAGAAAACTGAACATTACTAGTGAGATGATATTGACAAACGATAATATTTTTATGAATCTAAAATGATTTCAGATAACTCGAGGTTGAGTTCTGTTATGCAAGTTCTGGAGCATTTTAAAAAGGGAAACTGGTTTTTTTTGGTCATTTTCTCTGCTGTATGCTATTATTTTAGTCACAGTGATAGTTGATACAGCCTCATATAGCGACTAAGTGCTTGTATAGCAATTGTGTATATTTTATAAGCATTCTCGCGTCATCTTTGCTTTGACATTATGTACTAAAGATTTGTTTTGTGAGTTATTGCATTGGTACAGCGAAGAACCACACAGATTTTATCTCATCCCAGAAACATTCCTCCTTTTACCTCATGGGATTATGCGATCTGCATGCGAGTGGATAACGATAAGGAACGAGGCCCGCTAGTCTCGAATTGCTGCAAAATGTTCTCGTGTGGCTAACGAATTGGAAAGCACTTCAGAGACATATGTTAAAAAGTAATATATGAGCAGCACACTTATTATAGTTTTGACATTTTCTGCAATATTCTTTTGCACAATATTTCGAAGGTAAATGTCGAAGCTGTGGGATTGGCAGCTGCTGATGAGAGGAACAACATAGCGGCCTGAGTCGAAGTGTAGATGGACAAATGACAAACAGAAAAGATGACACAGGAACTATAGGACGAACAAACAGAAAGGCACGTGAGACAACGGTTGGGGATGCACTGCGAACGGACGGACGGACTGGGACAAAGCAATTTCATTATGTTATCTGATGGCGAGTGACGGCAGCAGTAGACCATCACCATGTTGCGGCCATCTTGATTTTTTCCCCAACTCTAATCAACGTAACCAAAGCGAGGCTGGAAAAAAACCCAGTCTGGTTCCATTTTGCTGAAAGCATTATTATTCAGTACTGTTATTGGATGCAGGGAACATGACTGAAATGGTGGCAGCATGATAAAGGTCTATTGAGATATCAACTCGTTCACGCTTCAGTCTACAACTGCCATTGGGACATTAATTCTCAACATGTCAGTGCGACCTGATATTGACATCTATCAAAATATATATTCAATGTTAGCTTTTTCGGGGAGGAGGATACTTCTGTCAATGTCATATACATATACAATGTACGTAGAGTGCTGTGGCCGGCCTCCGTGGTCTATTGCATTGAACTCATGATCTTGTCGGTAAATCTGGAGGTTGTCAAGGGCGGATCAAGAACACATTTTTTAATTTTTTTTTTTTTGGGGGGCAAAATCCCCAAAAAAGTGGGCCAAACAAATCACGACGTGGGGTTCGGGGCCCGCTAAAGGGCCCCGGAAATTTTGTTGGATTATAGTTGCTCTGTGGTGAGATCTGAGGCAATTTCTGACCACTTTGACCATTTTTTTTTAAAGAAAAGATTGTGGTATGCGCAGTGCCTCTGTGCCTACCTTTATTGCGACGTCACTGAACAAAATTGTGATCGGTATTTTTTTTTTTTTAGGGGGAGGGGGCATGGCGCCCTCCCAGTTGGCCCCTGTATCCGCCCTTGCAGGTTGTGGGTTCGAGTCCAGCCTGGGGTTGCGTGGTGCGTGTGTCATTGCAACTCTAAGGCAAGACACTTTGTTACTCATTGTTTCTCTCCCCACACAGGGTGAAATGGGCACATGTTGGAGGGCAGATATGGTTGTGTCTAGTTGATTTAGCCAATTGCAGCGACATGGCAGCATCGAGCTGTATAGGCTACTCCCCAGGGAGCTGAGATGGCCTTTTAATGGGTTTCATTGGCCCGTTGAGCTGATGTACCTCGACTTGAGAACCTGATCAAATTTATATGTGCGCTATAGAAATCCATATCTTTCTCAACTTTCGGAAACTGACCCAGAAATCTAGTCACTTCAGAATAAAAGAATTATTATCATAGATTTTCCGTGCAACATTCACTATCCTTAAAATTGTATTCTCTGCATTATACTAAGGCGGACAACGAAGCCGACGACCCGTTGTAGATCGGTGACCAGGTCGGAGTCCCGTGGGCCGTGGGTCGGCCACCGATGAGAGAGAGTCACCCCGGGTCCAAACACACCCAGGGCATGTTCAAAGACGGTTCATCGTTCGCTCGGCTCCGGCCAACAATTACACCAACCGGCAGTCCAAGGTAAAAGATAAGGATCTGGGGAATGGCCGGCAGCCGCCCATCGCCAAGAGAAACACTTACCGGTTTTGATGGTTATCTCGTCGATATTGTAAAGCGTGACACGATATGGGAGCCAGTGAAATGTGAGTTGAGTTGCAGAAATATGAAAACTGTAGGAGGGAGAGACATAGAAAGCTTCCGATGAAAAGCTGTTTTGACTTTAAAATCAAAGTATCTTGGAGGTTTATTATTTTAGATTCGGAAAACCTCATCCATAAATAGATAGGGAGTTTGTAAATCATCAAAGACTATGTAAGGGATAAATTCAGGCATTAAGAGAGAAAAACCTAAACGAAATATTTGTGGAAGAGAAAACGAATAGCAATGGTTAACATGTATTATAATGAGCATGAAATTGAATTAAATTATTAACTGTTAACACGCATTAAAATTCAGTTAATTAATCCATAATCAAATTGATCATCATTATTTTGGTAGGCATTTTGTGGTTGGCTGAACAATATGCAGTTAGGCCCTAATTGTTCTAGTTCAAACTTTCGGTTTTGTGTTGAAGCGTTCGTCATACAATTTCCAGAAACGAAAATCGACTTTCAAAACTGAGCTTGGAAAGTAGTGATGTAGTGTAAATATGGTCTCGTAGAACAATCGATAACGACACTTTGTGGATTATTAATGTTCACTACATGTATATGAATTACATGTGTATTGATATTGCCATGGCGAGTGACCTAAGAATTGTAACATTGAAAACATTGAGAGTGAATGTTTTTGTTTTTACTCATTCAGTATTAAGAACTACATGTACATATTTTGTTGCGCCAGGTTTACTTGAATACACATAAAGCATGTACATGTATGTAAAGATGATCCATCCTAAATTACCAAGACACATACATTTTCGTGAAAGCTCGGAAAAACCTACAATACATGTACACCCTTCTGTGGAGTGTGGCCTGGTGGTTATAGGGATCTGTGAAACCTGATCAGAGGTTCAGAGGTTCGAATCCAGCTGCTGGCTATATACGGTATGTCATTTGGGTAAGCCCTCGCTTGCATCTCTCCTCAGGAGTATATACATGTACCAGGTCTACTAGGTACCGGCATTAGCTGAGGAGTAACCTGCGATGGACTGGCATCCCATCCAGGGGACTAGAATGTCGTTACTGCAAGGTAACCCATGATAATCGCCGGCCTGACGATAAATGTTGGCTTGTGAGTTGTGTGACATGACTTATTCCAATACATATAATACCAAGTATAAATTAAATTTAGGTGAAATATGAAAATTTTGAGTTCAAAACTTAGATTTCTTCGTACGGATTAATCATCAATGTCAGGACAAACATATGGTTCAAGATACACGATCGAGATACATGCGCAGTTCAAATGTACATGTATTGCAGCTGCAATACAATGTACATGTACATGCATAAACTTTATGAGTGCAGTCATCATCACACAGGCATATCGCGGAGTTGGAATAAAGATTTTAAAGTAACCTGTGATATTCCAAGAACGAGGCTTGATGGGTTTCTAAACAATGATGGGCAGTTTTTGCAAAGCGCGTCCACACGTACCAAAATTCAACTGGGACAGTTACAAGATGTTATCTTAAATTAAAAATACCACCTATAGTTGATGAAGGCTTAGCAATGCGGCGGAAGTGAAAGTTACTGAAGGCGTATGTGAAAATATCTCTTCCGCATCATCTTCAGGGAATTCACAAGCATCTTCCCTCAAGAATAGGTCTGACCTCCAGTCCCAACCCAAATGCACTTTTTTCGATATTGATGGAGAACATTCGTGGCCAACAGACGACTGCCTTATAACAATCTCGTCTGTGAAATTGCCGCGGTCTAAAAAAATTGAAAGACAAAAATCACGCCGAATGCAACGCCATGGTGCCGCTTGCAACACTGCCGTTACTGCCTCGCCTCCCGGGCGGTGCTAGCTATACACAGCCCATCCTCGCCGGGGAGTTCTTCTATCGATTCCGCGCGTTTATCATTGAGATCGCGCGGCAGTTTGAAGCGTGATCACTCGACACCCGCGGAAAACCATTACCGTATCTACGGGGACAGATGTCTATCTAGATGTGTTATCACAACAAAGTGCCGACCGGGAGAAGCTAGGGAGAGGGAGGGAAGAGCGAAATATCACTCGGGAGGCGGCGACGGGGAGGTTGCAGAGGGAAAGGGGGGTGGGTTGGAGGAGGGCCTTAAAGGGGCTGTTGGTGCAGGAGTGTTTCCTTTCTCTAAGGTTTAACCATTGCTAAGTACACCTGTCTGTGATACATACTATATTTATATATGTACCAAAATACATGCAGTCAAACATGTACAATGTACATGTATAAAGAAAGGAAGAGCCTTCTTTCATTCCAGACAAATTACCGGGGTACCAGGGATTTTAAAGTTTGAAAATTGGATTATAGGTCTGAAAGACTGCCATTTCTTTCTATACTGATAATGTCTTTCTCTCAGATTCAAATAGTCTGATTTCAGACAAAAGTCTGAAAAATCTCATGCCTGGGGTACGTCCCGAACGCAGCTGTAATAGTTGATCTTTGTTTTTAATGAAAATGTGAAAATAATGCAATGCACTTTTGATGCAAATAGCTTGCATTACCAGGGAACCAGCAAAACTTTTACGTTTTACACGGCTAGCTGCGAATAAGGCAGTGCACTTTTGATGCAAATACAGTAGCTCACATTACCAGAGGAATCAACAAAACGTTACGTTTTACATGGTTAGTTAAGTTGCAAACAAACGCGGCTCCGAGTCGCTCAATGTGTTATATTCAGGGCCGACCAAAGGAAATAACTGTACTGTCCACATTGTAGTCCAAGAATACCTGTTAATGGGACCTTTGGCAGACATGTTGTCGTCATTAATTATACACAAAGGAGACACTGGACATTAGCTTGAAGACATTATAATGCCTCCCTAATGTCACAGCTCCTGAAAAAGAGGCAACATTTGAAATGTTGCCAATAGACGATCTATTGCTCGTGGTTCAAAAGCTTTATAAATACAGTGTACATGTACATATGCATGTACAGTCGAGCCTCGTTAATACAAACTCGTTTGGACCTAGCCAGATTGTTTGATATATCAGAATTTTGTATAAAGAGGAACATCAGTCCCATTCATTGTGTACATACACGCACAATCGGGACCAAGGCCTCATGTTTGTTATAACCAGAAATTTTGTATTAACAGAGTTTGTACTAACGAGATTCGACTGTATACCGAAATTCGTGGGGGTAGGACCCAAAGGTAAAATTGGGGTTAGGTGACATTAAAGATTAAGAAAATTTGTGCAAAAGTCTATGGAAATGTTTTCCGAATGACCCATTCCCGTGCATCTCAGAAGAATCCTTCTCTGCTGGTCATTACTTATTATGCATGCAGTTCGGAAATACTGATGGCATCCCCGCTTGCAAAAGTTGTCAGCTACCTTTGTGTCTATTAAAACTGAACTCCCAAACCAAGAACTGCCATAGGAAGTGGGCACGATGGGCTACATTCATTTGTACTGCAATTATCAGACTCATTGTTGCACCCCGTTTTAATGAATAAATTAAATACTAATGAAAACACTGTGATTGTAACCCATTTCATCTTTTAAAAACCTTAACCCAGATATTCCTGTCTATTCCCCAAAGTAACCAACAAAAAATCAAACAATCAATAATGATTTTCTCAATGAAAACATTCTTATAATTTAATATTCAAAATACGATCGCCCGTAAAAAAATGAACAGTAGGATAATCAATTACACAATCATTGAAAAGTAAAAACCAAAATGATATAAAAATTTTCAAAATTAGGTTCCAGAATTGAACGAACATTAAATGTTCACTAGCTTTCAAAGCAAAAGCTCAAAATGTACATTTTTGGCAGTAATTGGAAAACTTCAAAGAGCCATTCTGAATTTTCATCCGGCCGAAATCCATTTTAACTTGGCAATTTTGGCAAAGATTTTCAAAAGCATCAAAGAGTTATTATGCAAAAAAAATTCAATAAATTAAAAATCATCGTTAAGTTGAGTTGAGAAATTCAGCCACTATGAGATGCATTTCCAAAAGTTCAAGTCTTTAAGATGTGACGTCCAAGATTTCATCACCGCAGTCCTCATCACACTCCTCCTCATCCATGAGCTTGGAATCAGACTCGGCCTAACTTCCAGGAGTGGGTCTCGAGATGCGTGGACAGGTGGTTGCTTCGCACGTAGCGTTACCCGAAGTCGGGGCAAATAAAGCGTTTCGCCCCGGTGTGCGTCCGGAGATGTCGCTGCAACTCATCGCGGCGCGGAAAGCTCTTACAGCAGAACTGCCAGTTGCAGACGAAGAATACGTTCCCCAGAGTGCCATCGGAGGTGTGCCTTGAGGTGGGACGTCTTACCGTAGACTTTACCGCAGCCTGGGATGTGACAGATCGTGCTGCTTCCGTTTGGTGGGCTCGCCGGAGTTGCTGGCGTTCTGGCAGTTGGGGCACCGGCAGCACGCCGGCATCGTCACCAGCCGCCAGCTTAGCCAGGGACGACTTGTGATCAAAAAGTCCGGGGTACTGGTACTGGGGAGTAGCCACTGACGGGAGACTGCTGGTGGAATATCGGGCCGGCGTAGCTGCATAGTCAGGGGATGGAGGAGTGAGGGGTGATGGTGGCACCCGGGGTGGCTTGGGGTGGAAACACTCCACCAGGTATCTCTTCCGGAGTTGGCTGAACGGTCAGCGGCATGTTGAGGGAATGAGGAGGGGACAGCATACCGCTTGGTAGGTAGTGCTGTAAATGTTCAAGTCCATGGACCCCGTGGCAGTGAGGTGACGACAGGCCGGCGGGCAGTTGGGTCAAACAGTCCCATGGGGGCCAGAGCTGAGACCGGCGGGTGGAAGGCGTTGAAGTATGCCGCGGCAGCAGCCACGGAGTGCGGGCACACCGTAGACATGACCGGGGAGCTATGAAGAGGCAGAGCCGGCGGCATGCAGCCCGGGAACAGCTCTGCTGGTGGCGTTGGGGCAGCTCGCATCTGGGTACGGCAGGGACTACTGCGTGGTGCGGTGAGATCATCGTTGTCCCCAAGGCCGGTGGGGATGATGACACCGGCACGCGAGGAGCGAAGTAGCCCGGGACTCGGTCTGTCTTGATCGATGCTTGGTGTGGTGCTACGGCGTGAGCAGGCTTGGTCACGGCGGGTGCTGGGCCGCCGATCTTATTACAGGTTGCTGCTAGGAGAGCCAATGGACTCGGCTTGTTGAAGTCGCAGAACACTTATCAGGCAACTGCAAATATAAGAAAAATACGGGAAAACATTCGTTATTCATGATTCGGCACATGTCAACTTTTATACCCTTACATGTTTTCAAATGCAACACACCTTGTAGTTGGAAGAATGTGTTTTGGTGGACCACAAATCATCAGAACCGGCGTTTTTGTATTCATGTAAAAAACATTTAAAAACATATCCTTCCTGTCACTATACCAATTATGAATTTTCTTATTTAATCTATATTTCAAATCGCTTTACTCCACTTGGTACTTTTAAAACTAAACAACATTGATTCATTTTCAATATCTTCTAGACAAAGTTATATTTAATGATTCTCTTCTACCAACCTGTAAAAACTGCGAGCAGTCCACCTCAGGCATTTTGAACCGTGAATCGTCGTGAAACTGACGGAATTGAAGCAGACCTTAGTGTTGAGAGCCGAGGAGCGATGTGCGTTCAGCCAGTACGAGAGCTAGCGTAAGAGTGAGTTGTGCTCGTGCAAGCGTCGAGACTGTGAATACAAGCTTCCACGGCACACTGGTTGCTACCGTATTTGTATAAGCGCGTGTGAATGAGGCGGGACACCGCAGACGACAGCCAAGTGTTTCTTTCATGTGCCGACGGCCAATCAGGCGTGAGCTCGTCACCGCTTTGATGAACACCGCTGCCCAATCAGAAACAAAGGCGGCCGCGCTGATGAAAGGAAACCGGACCCATTAGCCGCTGACAAAGATCCTGCTGGGTATTTGTTGACTGAAGTAATAACGTTGATTATGAGGAGGGACGGTTGAGGCCGGGACAAAAGGCGGGCAAGTTAACCAAGTAATAGGTCCGCACCACTTTTGTGTAAACAAATAATTGGATTAGAGGGGAGATCAAAGGCGTACGAGCCGACAACGGAGCCTGCTGATTGGCCAAGTGCAGGGCAATTCTGTCTGCCAACCTAGTAATGATATGCGGTGACGATGGAGTTAAAAAAACCAATAATGAAGTCGGGATTTGTGTGGACTAGGGTACAACCATTGAGCTATAAAGTTCATACTCATTTTAGTTCGGCTATAGTTGGAAAAGCTACCTTGATTAGATGATACAGGGTTAGGAAATCATTTAAGCTAGCAACCCAATTATCTTCTCTCACTCTTATTAGAATCCCGTGAGTAACGGGGAATTTCTCTAAATTGGAAAGAGGTTAATTTGGACGGTACACAAAATGAGTGGACGTGGGCTCCAGGCAAGCTCAGCGGAGTGGCTAACGTAAGGCCAGTGACCGTGGACCAATTCTCGGTAAATGGACACAGTTTCCACCTTCCAGAATTCAATTTATGTCTGAAAATCAGAAATAGCACCGTTCGTCTTTTACATTTCATGTGGAACATCTCTCTCGGTTTTTTTTAGCTAAAGATCGAGCATTGTGTGGCTGGAAAGTAATCCGGTACATGTTCAATTCGATTATCCACAGTCACTCTTTCCGTTTATAATCCAAGGAAATACATTTTCCTGTAAATTCTATCAGCCTGTATGATGCAGGCTGGCTGGCACGGGCAAGCGCACCAAGGCCGTCAGAGCTCCCAAGGTAATCCCGGATTAGGTTTGTTGTGTTGGCGGCCAGCTACCCCGCCGTGTCGCTCTGGTCTCCATTGACCCATCGGCCCAGTGAGCCCAGTCCTGCTGGGCTGCCGACCACTACCTCCGTGGAAAACTAAGTCGCTCTGCGGGTGGATTAATCAAAACGTTTCCAATGTTTACATGCAGACTTCTCGAAAGGAAGGGAGAGACGTATTTATAAAGCGAGGAGGAATAAAAACATAAGGAGAATTATTCTGGATTTTAGACCTGATTTCTTTAAACCTGGCTGCATTTGTGTTGAGCAGATTGACTTGCAATGTATGAATTGAATAACAAGCTTTGCAAAAATCACGCTGTCAATCTCTCTTTCCCATTACTAGTTCTTTTTAGAACCCATTCATACCGGAGATGGAAACTCTTGTTACAATGTTCTGTTGCTTGGTTTCACATGATCAATAACTGATGACGTTGTTGTCATGCACGTTTTTGGGGCAGGATTTTAAAAATAATGGAACCTTTTTTTTTTTTTCTTCGCTTACTCTTTTGATAGCTGTTATGAAGCAGATGTTGGGTACAGAGTGGGACAACCTCAACTTGTAATAACATTGTTAGATTATCATCTTTGAAACCTTCAAGATGAATCTGAAGAGAAATGAAGAAATGCACAAAGCCTACCCAACCAACATCAACATTCTTGACTCCCACTAGGTATATGATGTACGAGAATTTAAGATTTTCCCACCCGTGTGCTCCGAAGTTTGTCCCATGACCCACTACCAGTCGCAGTGAAAAAGAAACGCACTCAGGGCTTTCCTCCCTCGTGCCTGTTCCAACAACTTGGATACCCCAGTTTTGAATGCTTGGTAATACAGCACACCAATGGACCCCTCGACTCCATTGTGCGTTTCAACAAGCCCCGGTTATCAAGTGACAATAGTGGGCAGGGTTGTCGGCACACTCAAAGGCGACTATTGAACCGATGGGAGTTTGTAGCACGGCGGGCAACCCTGTGTGGTGTCTGCAACTCCACAGTCCACGGGGGTAATTGGACAGTTGGGGCATGGGCTGCATTATCGTCCCTATTGTCCCTCTTTGGCTGAATGGGGTCTGCGCTGAAAGCCACGGGTAGGCCTATGTCCTGCGCGCTACGTTTTCAACCTTTTTTTCAGAAGTGAGTTCCATGCTGCCGATCCGGGGAACTTGCATTTCATGACTCAATTAGATTCACTTCACGGTAATACATGTAAACAAGACGGTGCGTCTGCTATAATTTTCCAGGAATGGTTGGATTTGAGAGGTTAGTATTTTATAGCAAATATTGTTACACTGACCTGTTTGAAGTTGTAGTGTTCATTGGATGCTAAAAAGAGAAAATGAGTCTGGTTCCCTGACCCTACTTCCCAGGCAGGAAAGACGGTTATGACGTCAGAATTGTCAGATCAGGAACTGAACTAGCTAGCTCACCGTTCACGAATGTGTAACCGATTATGTAAACAAAATGTGGACTAAATGAATTTGGTAAATTTAGCAATAGTATTTGGGAATTTTTTCCAACGATGGTCGACAGAAAATTGGAAATTGATCAAAATCGATCTTGAAAATGACAGCACCAGTTGCCATGATTTCACAGGATGCTTTGTGACATTGTTCGCTAACAGTAAAAACAGGTATTTCGCCAATAAATTGGCAGGGTTTTTTTTTTTTTTTTGAGGCAAATGCCTTTAATTTAACTGCAATCCATGGCAAATTAGGAACTGTACGCAAGAGGTTGTACGCAAGGTGTTAGAAATTATGAAAAGTACTGACGAATCACCATTTAAGATTGTCACAGGTTTAGATCTGAAGGTTTTTGTATCATGAGGTATATAAACTGATCAACATGAGTGCTGAAAACTTCATAAAGTATCTTAACATAACAACATTTTGATACGTATGATTTTTTCGAAAGTTGTGATACTGAATCTTGTTCTAATTTGAATGGAATTCAAAGGTTTGTCAAACTATGGGGGTAAGTTATGTGTGCTTTCTATCATACACGAATGTTTGATTAATTCACAAATCTGATCTGATGAAACTTTCTTCCTGTAACAAATTCAAACTTTCTGTTCCATGCCTCCAGCCGCCGATTCAGCACCTCTCGATAATGGGCATTGGGCAGGGGGTTTCAACAGAGCGCTAATCCCACAGACTCAGGGAGTTGCCGCAGCCAATTTGGGAGTTACTAATTACTGGCTTAAGTCTGTCAATTAGTAGCTCACAATAGACGAAAGGGGATGTCGATACTCAAGAGGATGCCGCCTCGCTAACAACACCCCAGATCACACAGGCACGGTGCCGACGTATGATGGTAGGGAAGGAGTGGAACACCTTTAATTTATAGGTGAATAGGGGTTGACAGGGGGTGGAGGAGGGGCAGACGGGTCTTAAACCAACAGAGCGATCGATTATTGAGCGTGCCCTGGGGTTAATGGGGACCTGCCCCTGACCCGGGCATTAATTGTTCGCTTTTATGAAACTAAATCCATCATGATAACATAGAGGCGTATGGCTGCAAAGTTGTTGAAGTTTCATCAAACATCAAGATAGATAAAAGACTGTCTAATTGATTGACTCTGCCCATCTATTTTTGTTATGTATTCATGGGTTTTTTTTTTTTGGGGGGAGACTGGCGGAATTAAATTAAATGTCTGGTGATATGACAGAACGGTACAGCTGTGTTTGATTTTTTAATCAATGACCTGCAACATACAAGAGACGTAGAATTTAGGGAAGAGGGAATTTCTGCATACTTCAAGCAAACAGATATATTTGAATTTTAGACCCGCTGACTCTGCTCACTTTCAGAAAACTCATGCAGATTATGCGACTTACTTGGGCCGCTTGAGGCGTTTTGAAATAGATGTATTTTTATATAGGCCGGGGAAAATCGAGGAACATTTCTCTGAGTTATACCGTTCCCCTCAAAATTCCCAGTTAAGTAAAAAAATGAAGCAAAATGTGTTCAAATTTACTCTGGCTTTTCCCCATAGCGTCTTCCTGATTTTCTTTTTAAATTGTTCACCTGAGGTCAGTTGTTTGGCTTAGTCCATGCAAATCATAGTTGTGGTCGCTGTGGCATCTTTGAAGAAACTACACGAAATTACGACCAAATCTTTAAGTGGAGATTTGGGGATAGAATCACGGCTTCGGTTGCCAGCATAAATCCTGACCCTGAAAATCTCCAGTCGGGAATTCTACTTTGACAGCACAGATTTGCTTCGTGCCCTTTGAACTGAAGAAATTACATATTGTTTTTCTTGTGGGCCCGAGACGATCAATTTCAGCTACTGATATTTGACTTTTAGACTATTCAGGGATGATTATTGCTCTAAAAGAGTAGATGTTGATTGTGCAGTGTTGTTTTAGAAAATAAAATGTGCAACCTACGTTTGGTTACTATCTTCTAGCGTAGATAGTTTTGTATCTTGGTTTCGAGTGGGGCAAAATGTGTAGAGTTTTCAAAAAAGTCGTTTTTTTCTTTTTCGTACAAATGAAAAGCCGGGGGTGGTATCAACTACTAGTATTTTTTTAACAACAAAATGACAACGTGGGGGCTTTGCTTGTGTTGAGCTAATGTTAATAAATAAAGAATAGACATCACTTATAATGCTTCCTCTACACCGGTCAAATCCGAAAATCGAGTCTTTAAAAATATCAGTCAGGTAGGAAGACAGATCATTCTGGGTTTTTTCCTTCAAATTTCGCTTTTAAGCCTTCGCTTTCAAGTATACAGGGTCGATCACTCAAGATGTTCTATCCTGCGCAGTTCATCACAGCGACGTGTAGGGCTTTCTTGCTTGCTTGGCAATTATCCTCAGAGGAGCTGATTAAATTAATTAAAAGCGCATCGATGCATCAGCCCAAACGATTGCCGCCCTCGCGACAACCCTGGCAAGCCTTGAGTCAGGGTCGTGGGTGTCAAAACTCGTGTTTGCGTTTAGACCGAATATACGCCCCCTCCGTTGTTCCCATTAATTCCTTTGTTTCTTGTATAGAAATTGGAAAAAAAATAAGTGAGTATATGAAAGTAATATGTTGAAATAGCACTGAACTGCTCTGTGTTTCTTCGTACATAATTGTCAATCAGAATTCCAAGAAAAATAAATGTTTTCAAAGCTCTGAAGAAATACACCAATTGTAAAGATAAAGTTGTTCGTATGGATCGGAAAAAGGACAAGGGAATTATTTGCGTATTTTACTGTCATACGTTAAAAACCTACATCTAAATTGTTCTTAAAATTAGGCCGTGTCATAATAGTAATAATATAATTTAAAATATAAAAAAATCCAAAGAACAGTAATATGATTTGTTGGGGAAAGTATTACGGTTGTCTGTGTGTGGTTTTTTTCCCAAAGGGCCCCAAACATTGACTGAACAGTTTTCCAACATTATTGTTCGATATGAACATTCTTTTTTAGAGATTTTTAGCTGCGGGATAGCAGCTCAACAAATCGAGTATCAAGCTAGTGATTTCTAGCCCCCAAAAATAAATTCCGTAAAAATTGCATTAGCAAAAAAGAAGGATTGTGATGTACATGTGGAACGGTCTCCCCTAAAGAAGAAATAGCCGTGACAAGGGTGCATTAGTTAATATAGTGTGAATGATTTAAGATTTTGTGGCGCTCCCCCATTGAAAATATGGCATGAGCCCCCTCCCCTATTGATTTTCGGAGGCCTAAGTGTCTGGAAAAAAATAACCGGTCAACATTTCAGCATGCCTCCCTGAAAAAAAATTCTGGATTCACTGTATTACTGCCCTCCTGCAATATTGGTTCTAGAACCCGCGCCTGATCAGTATGTTTCTCCGTTAGTCGATTGGTAACAAATGTCGTTGACATTGTCTATTGCTCTACATATTGTTTGACCAATGTTAACTGTCCAAACTGTGTCAAAAGTATGTTACATCCCGTTGGCCGCAGCTTCCGAGATATTTCTGACCGAGCTTGTGGACTGAAAAAACATGGATCTCTGGCAATTCGTTCATAGAAATGGGATGTGGTCGTGGGCCATTTACATATGTTTTTCCAGATCCAAATTGAACGTATGAGTGCCTGTACAAGTTAACATTTGCATATCTCGATCTTAGGGAAACGCAGTGTGTTCAATGATGATGTAAGACCGTATCATGACAAGCCTGTGTAGAGAGAGTTACGATGCAGCTTTTCGCCGGTGCCTGTCACTTTTGTAGGTCCTGATGGGGTTTGGGGGCGGTCTGAATGGGTGTCATTTTAGGAGGAGATAATTAAATCTACTTGAAGCGATTACGAAGAACAGAGAGTCGCCGCCCGTGACAAACACCCCCACCACGATACTCATGTCCCCCTTTGCGTGTGCCGCCCATCCACCTCTCCCTTTGTACCCAATGGTCAAAGGGGGTAATTACTGGGTACAATGGGTGTCAGTAATTACTAACAGGGGGAAAATGCACCTTAACAAACAAGAGAATTAAGTGGCTAAATGCGCACTCCATGCACACTAAAAGGAACCAAAAAGTTAGTTTTGATCCCTTGATGATCGAAAAATTAAATCAAAGCAGCGCCTCTCTATAACGTCTGATGCAGAGCTGTCTGTTTTTCATGCATGTTTGCGGGCCAGGAATTAGGCAAACAATTGCCTCATCCAGACAGGGAATCTTATCAAATAAATTTAGGCTTTTACTTTGACACAGTCAAAATAATCTTTTCCTCAAGCTGTAGTAGAGGGTATTGAGGTGAATAAATTTGAAGGTTTGTAAAATTGAGGGTGCTCAGCTCTTGATAACTCTTAACAGGGCATGAATGTGAGAAATTTGCGGAAAAAACTTGGGGGAGGGGGAGATGGACCCGAAAATTGCTTGTGGTTTTTTTCTTGACTTCTTCCAGAGGTATGCTTATTTGTCTTTTGATGGAAAGACCACTCAAAAGTCAGCTTGGAGAGTACTGCTGTGCGCGTTTCCCTGAAGTTTGGAAGGCAGTTAATTACGAGAGATATTGGATAATAAATGCTGCTGCTAACTTTTAAGTTAAAGTCAGATCTCAACAAAGGTTATAAATACAAGGTTATAAACTCTCAAAATTAATGTGGCTCTGATCGTTGCGAACTTAGCAAAGTTCTTCTTCAAAGGTTATAACTCCAGTTGCAACCTCGTAGATATTTTCTTCTGCAATCAGGCTTAAATTCTCTCCAGCATCATATGTTATACTAACGATTTCTGATGCAAATCTTGTCATTTATTTCTCAAATATTAAAAGTATATACCAAAAAGTAACTAATTGGTTTGAAGGGATGCATATGTCTATAACTAATCATGTTCACAACATATTCATCTCCTTTAACGCACCAAAAAATAAAGCCCCACCAGTTCCATCATACCATTCAGCAGCTCAAATCGAGACGGGTTTGTTCACTGCTATGTGGCTCACTTAACGCCGTGGCTTGGTCCAGCCTCAGCCTGATCTGGTGCGATCAATGTGATGACTTAATACATGCCCACGGATTGCTTGTCATTCAAAGGAATGTGATTAAATCGACTTGGGAGATCAGAGCTGTAGCTGAGCTCCCGCAAAGGTGGGAACCGTCCGGTGACAAACATCCCTGATCCCAACCCTTTGCAGGGAGGTTCGCTGTTATCACCACCCCCAATTGTTCCCTGTCATATGAGGAAGTAATTACTGGGTACAATGGGTGTCCTGAGCCGATGCTCATTTTGGGAATGCAACCCACCTCAAATTGACTCCAAGAGTTACAGACTCAGATGCTCAGGCTAATTGTTCACTCGAATCATAACCCGCAGAAACGATGCTACAGCCTTGCAAGGTACATGTATATCAAAACATTTACAGTGTCACCTCCATCACTGAAACTTCAGTGACGAAAGACCTATTCGCATCGTGACAGATAGTGTGATGGGACTGTGCTGTGATGATACAAACTTATGGAATTTGGCACGCAATCAGAGTATGTCATGAGAAAGATATTTGTCATTGAAGGGCCATCGCAGATTTGTCCTATGAAAAATAAAGGTAGAATAACAAGCAACTATGCAGCCATTTTAAAAAAATATTGTGAAAATTGCTTGTTATTTGCACCTTCCTTTTCAAAAGACAAATCTGGCGATGGCCCTATATCCAACAGTGCTTTCACAGACATGCACCAGTGGACCGTGTGCCAAATTCCAGCGCTTGTACTCATCAAATGCACAATTCTAAACAATATCCTATCATGCCTCAATTAAAAGAGTCAATATTGATACCGTAAGGTAAAAGATTAAAGGAGTATAAGGTTAGTGATAAAGGTTATATTATTAGTAAGTTGTGATGATATACCAAACCGAAGTTAAACATAAGGCACGCTGGTGCATTCAACTTTCTAACTTAATGATGGGCCTAACTGCATCGTTACGCATCTCCCTTTTACAGACCTATATTTATTAATTTGTTTCAAAGAAAAGGAAAAGAAATACGGGTAATCACCAAAGTATGTCCAATGCAGGCGCGGTTCTAGAAACCCAATATTTTTGGGGGGCTAGCACGGTGGATCCAGAATTTGTTTTTCAGGAGGCGTGCTGAAATGTTGACCAGTCATGTTTTCCAGACACTTAGGCCTCCCGAAAATCAATAGGGAGAGGGGAGCTCATGCCATATTTTCAATGAGGAGCGCCAATAAAATCCTAAAATCATTCACACTATATTAACTAATGCACCCTTTGTCACGGCTATTTCTTCTTTAGGGGAGACCCGCCTCCGCATGTACATCACAATCCTTCTTTTTGCTAATGCAATTTTTTTTTTTTTAATGGAATTTATTTTGGGGGGCTAGACAAAATTTTCTCGGGCTACAGGCCCCTAGCCCCCCCAGAACCGCGCCTGGTCCAATGGGGGTGTCTTGCTTTACCACAGGGCTGAAAGATTGTCGGAATGCCATGGAGCCGTTGTTATCCCATAGAGATAGGACCTAACAGAAACAAATCCTGAGCAAACTTCAACATCATTAAAATGTTACCCTCATGCTGCGCACCTGAAGGAGCACCGTACACATAATCTAGTGCAATATTATGGTGGAAAACGGGGAAACACCACCGGGGAAAAGATTTAGAGAGTTTCAAAAGAACCTTATTTCCAGGAGATCATTTCCAGCTCTTCCGTATCGCACATGATGACGAAAATTATTGAAAGGAAGGTCTAACAATATTTTGTAACTGCCCCTCCAACCCCTACCGTGGCGCGTATGCGCTCAGCGCGGCGATCTAGCAGCAGCGCGGCGCGGCGAGACAGAAGGGCGGCCAGGGCTAACCGGGATGATAGGCCGGTGAATTTCTAATCGCCCCGAGCCAGTCTTGAACGCTACTCGCCGGCCGGAAATTAATTTCCGTGGCGGTGCTGCATGGACGCCGCTTCTCCCCAGGATCCATTCGGCCCGGTCTTCCTGCTTCACCAGACGAAGTTATTTCTGCTGATTAATAATATCATTGCACCATGTCTGTTAACAGCCAGGTCATATCGAGAGGAGAACCGACGATGATGATAATGAAATATGGCGCTATATGTACCCAGCGGCGTGCTTTAACGTTCTTTCTTGACGTAATTTGGTTAAATTTGCCGAAGTGCAGGCACATTTTGCTAGTTATTTTCTCTTTTTCATCTCAGATAGCCTTTAAGATGTAAAAGTCAGGTGACGGGATGTTCAATCTTTTTCTTCATGGCCCCAAAATGTGATTAAGGACAACTTATTGATGACAGTGTTTGTTTTGATGTCAATTGATACTCTCGATTTGTATACCATC
>CM057130.1:5910954-5974438 GCA_029964075.1 Patiria pectinifera | reverse complement strand
TCTTTTTTCTGGGTGCTTTTCCAGGGCGGGGGGTGTGTGGTGGGGGGGTGGGCAAGGCCAATCACACAC
Organism: Patiria pectinifera; assembly: GCA_029964075.1. NCBI lineage: Eukaryota > Metazoa > Echinodermata > Asteroidea > Valvatida > Asterinidae > Patiria > Patiria pectinifera. Next base: position 5,974,369 of record CM057130.1, on the reverse strand, counting down.
CCTTTCATCTCACCCCACTCCCCTTCACTATTTATCATGCACCATGCTTAGTTTTTACATTTAGATCTAGCTCCTGAATAATAACCTGCCTGATAGCACTGAATACATTATATGAGCAATGAGCATTCTGCCCCCCCCCCCATTATACAGTTGAGCAATTACATGATTAACTGCAGCACATCCAGAGGGCCCTTTCATGCAACAGATCCCACAATTAGTGAACTACCTATAATTATAGGCAACTGCACTTTCTTCAGTAGAGGTGAATTGCATTACAGACTGGTTTGGGTTGCAACTTCTTGTACCACACAAAGTACTTTGACCATACACAAAATAATGAGGCAGAGCTACCATTCACAGACAGTCAAACATTTTTTTCCCTCCAAATTCCACTTCCCCTGCCATGCATTTGTATGCAGGCTAGTATAAAAAAACAAAAACAAATCACATTTGTGTGAATGCTGTGACTAGTCAAATTCCATCAACAGACAAAAGAGGTACTGGTACACCTGCATATCAATCACCTCCAGTCAAGAATGGCTATATCAAAATAACAAGGGAACTCTTAACTTTTAAAAACATTCACTTGATTGATTGCAACTGCTGTGGTGGCGTAGCTGAATTTGTCAGCCAGAGATCTAAGGAGGGTACTATAGTTGAGGCTATGCTGTGAAAAGGGAAAAACTGTAGAAATTAAACCTACTGAGGAAACGTGAAACAAGACTTGTCCTCTTTCTGTTGAAGATGCCAACCATTGAACCCTGTAAGATAATTATCAAGCAACTTGAAGTAATTGTGCAGATCCGTATGATGAACCTTGGGGCATTGTGTGCTGGCCTGGGGGAATTGACGCTGGTCCTTGACTAACTGCTTGACCTCAACTATTGAGGTAAGTTGAGGTCATGTTGTTACTAGTAGATGTGCAGGGACCAATTCTATATTTCTCTGGATGCTGGTCAATGTCATTCAAGTTGGACAAGATGCCAGCTGTAGAGGCGTGGTGGTTGACGTGCTGTTCGTTGAGGAGAAATGAGAAAGTTTGGGTGAGATTTATCAGCGTCTTCCCAATGGGACAAGATACAAACTGCAGAGGCATGCCAGGCCTAGGCCTGGAGGTTCACTTCTGAGCTGGTTGGATGACAGTGTTTGTTGAGGAATATGAATGTTTGGTCAAGATATGGAGGGGTCGTTCCTGTATATCTTGACGATCATCATATTAACATGGAACAAGATGCAAGCTGCAGAGGCGTGCCAGGCCTAGGCTTAGAGGTTCACCTTTTAGCTGTTTGGGTGACATCCTTTACATTAAGGAGAAGCTCAGTTGGATGACAAGCTGTTGGGTGAGGAGCAAAAAGAATCGGCCGAGGAACCCCAACGATAGGTGTTACTGGGCAGCTGAAGCATTGGAACGGTCCGGTCTCTCCTGTTGATAACAGCCAGTGGGATGGCACCGTCCATTTCTGCATATCAAGAGCACAGACAAGTAGTCAGAAAAACTTCCAACAAAGTGAGCTTAATTATTTTGATTATTTGTTTAATTCTTGTTATGAAACATGAGGATTCCCACAAAAGTTCCCAAATCACTGCACCCCACAAGCCTGAAAAAAATCTGTAAACTTACAAGTTTTGTAATCCTCTTGAATGTCATGTGAATAACCTTAAAGTTTTTGACCCGGGATTAATTTCAACAAACCATGAGTAGAGGTGGCCATCTAACAACTCACATTGCCTTATGTGCATGTAATTCCCAGTCCTAGCTCCTCGAAATTGAATGGTTCCTGAGTCCAGGAACAGATGAAACTTGTTTGTAAATGAACAGATGTTTTCAACCACCTAACTTAACCCACCCACATATACACAAATAATGCATTTGTGTGACATTATTTTTTGCCACTGTTGTTATCCCAGCTACATGATCATACAAATTATGTAGGATTAAGACACTTTTGATGTGGAAAAGTTCAGACTGATTGCTATTTCGTTTTGGACCTTTTTCAAGAGACGATGCTCCTTGGACACCATTGCGTTTCTCCACTGGCTCGGGAGTTGGAGCTGGCACCATGTATTTGGAGCTGTTTCTCTTGCGTCTTCTCTGTACAAGGAAAAGAGTACATGTAATAATGTCAAGTCAGTTCAGTTTGGCTTGAACTTGTTCCGTGCTAAAGCTGAGCACATATTTTGCTTCTACCTTGTGTTAAAGGTACATAAGTCACATTGAGTTAGTGTTTGGCATTCTGGAATCTGCTAGACTTTGTGTGATAAAGTTGTTGCTTGATACATTTTCTACCAGTCGGAACCGAATGAAGGTCCCCCGCTAATAGCAAGGTTTTTCCGTGTCAACCATTAAACAAAATTGTTTAAATGTCTTCCGAACTGTTCCGTAGCATTTAAAGCAATTAGCTTTGTTAAGTTTCCAGAGTCTTAAACGGAGCTTCTATAACTATGTGAATAAAGGTCGATTGTCTCAGAAAGTTTGCTTTGATCAACACAATGTCATTAATGAAGCCTCTGTGGTGGAAGTATATTTTTTTTTGCTAGAACTGGACAACCACCTTAATGACTCAGACAGTCGCAGGGCAATATTGTCCTCTGGCTGACTGAGTCACTGATGAGTGACTTATAACTGAGACACTGATGAGTGACTCACTAAGTGAGTGACTCAAGTACTGAGTCACTGAGTAAAAAAATATCAAAAACTCGTAATCTTGAGTATTGTTTCAAGGTTTTACCCATCCACCACTGATGGCTGCATGGCTACTCACCCTGACAGTACCCCTCCAGTGGCTGACTGCTACCTTGGCCAGTTCTACCTGTCTCTCCTTGGTCTGCTGGTGACGTTTGTAGTGGATCTCCATACGGTTGATGACACAACCAACTAGGAAACCACCAGCCACCAATATGAAGACTCCTGATGGGATGAAAATGATACGGTAAATTTTACAGGCAATTCAAAAAGGTGGGGTTTTTTTTGCTTTACTTGTTGACTTTTTAAAAAGGTTGTTAACTTGTTGAATTTTCTTCACCTCTGTCTTCGACCCAAAATGTCCATGACGATTTTAAACTTTGTTTTTGTTTCTCAGGAATGTGACAGTGAAAGGGTGGGTGCGCATAACGTTTTGCGAAAGAAAGCTGAGACTATGTACTAACAAATGTTTTCTAAAATACTATAATAGTTGGACTATAATAGTTTAATGTCCCCGGCTCAATGTATTATTTTAATGACGATATATATCAGGGGTGTGAAATCTCAGCTTTAAAGCTGATTTCAGCTTTTTTTTTTGCCGCACTTGCTGTGTACAAAAGTATAGGAGATTTCCAAAGTTCCGCTTTTTTTTTTACACCTTTCTCAGCCGTTTTCAGCTTTTTTTTTTAGTGGTCACTCACACCCCTGATATATGCAGCAGTGATTCATTGATGACTAAACAATGGGAAAGAGTGTTCCATCCTGATGCCATTTTTTTCATCGTATATAATCTCAATGAAGGTATGTCATTGCAAAAATGTTGAGAAGACACGAATTTTGGGCTGAGAAACATTTCCAATTTTGTTAGGTAATACTTTAAAAATGATCTCGACTCTCCATAAATTTTGTACACAACCACCGAAGTGGCGTCCGGATACCATATTTTTGCAAACAATATATGAACAGCCATGACAAGGTGATCAGTGACAGCATCCTGTTTATGGTTGCTTTCAACTATGTCTCTGTGGTGCTGATAGTATCCTATATCAGATAGTGTTCCCCAGTCCGTATCTAAGGGTTATAGCCTGGCTTGGGCTAGGGACCGGGGAAGATAGGGACTGGGGAAGGTAGGGACGGGGAACATAGTAGGGGCGAGGAACATAGGTATGCACCCCTAAAAAGATGCCTTGCAAAACTTGATCATCAATAATTATTGCTACATTAAATGCTATATCATCTCTGTGCCCTTTGACATCTACTCGCCTCCCATGCTGGATAGTCCCAGTGTGGTCGGCTGGATAGATTTGACACCGCACTGCTTCGATGTAATCCATTTGAGGTCCAGTTCACCAATCTTGCCTCTCTCATGCAGTTCCAGGATCCGCAAAGATACCTACCGTAAAAATGTGTAACCAAAGCAAAAAACATTTCACCATTAGCCTCTTCCCATTTAGTACCTTGTCTGCTCTTGCATGTCTCTCTCCAGAGGGGTTATCCAGGACCCTATTCCAGTGCTATAGAAATTTAAAGAATTATCAACGTATAACTAAGGGTAGACAGGCCTTATTTATCAAGTCCCAACGTTGTGTTTTCACAAACTACCCTTACTAACCCCCCAACCCCCATCCCCGCCCCCTTGCGAAAAATTCCTTAACCCCATAATGTCCCTTCTTGTGCGATAGATGCATGTATACCCTCCATCGTCATGCAAAGTAACAAAGACATGAATGGGAAAAGAAAGGGAACATATTGGGCAAGACCCAGCAATGTATTTCTTTTCCCCTCAATATTTATTCCCCCGTCAATGGAGTACCAAATTGAATACGACTTGCGCACAAAATGTGTGTGAAAGACATTAGCGCCCTATTCAGCCCGTGAACCAACACGCGCGCGTACTCATTTGGTTGCACCATGGGTTGCACTACACTTTTTGGTCCTAAATGACGTCACACTTCGGTACTTTATGACCCAACGAACAATTTTTTTCGCTGTCTCCTGAAAATTAGAGTTGGGCTGGACTACTCATTAAATTTTAAATGATAATTCCCCAGTTCATATGATAGGAAGGCAAACGTTTAAACTCTGAAATCTGGTTTGAAAATTAGGGAAGTTAATTCGGCTTTAAAGCGCTGAGCCACTACTCGCCAACTCGCCTTCTGCGTCCAAAGACTTCCTTTTTGAAGCCCGATACCAAACCCTGATCGTCCGAAGAGTTCGCCTACGGTGATCAGGCCACAATCACGAGACACTTCAAAGTCCAGCATGGCAGAGTCGTATATGAAGGCATCCAGTTTGCTATGATAAGTGGCAGAAAACAAAAAAAAGTTCACAATTTCACATCATGAGTGTCTCATTAATTCGTAGCCACCATGGTTCTGTTGTGAGAAAGAGGAAAACTATTGATCAGTAATTTATGGTGTGGATATCTCCTGCAATACCGGTAGTTATTTAAATGGGTCGCGAACTATGCTTTTTTACGCAACGGGGTCGTCAAAACATTTCGTTGTAACACAAATTGTGTATTGTTTGATTTCGTCTTAAGCGAATTTCTCCCCATAGAAATATGCACAATTTTGCCGAGAAGATATGTGTTTGTTATAACCAAAATTTCGTCCTGACCGTTTTCGTAATAACGGGAGCCGACTGTAGTAAGTTTCGCAATACATGTTTAACGGTATCAACCCTGCCTTGCTCTTTAAGAGAGATAGATATTGCAAACTTTTGAGTTTCTTTCAAACCAATTCTTGTGTAACAAAACAGTTTAAAGAAATGAAGATCCCATCGTGATGATTCTAAGACCGTACTAACAAAGTTACTCAACGAGATTGGTAACTTTGTTACACTCATATACCAGTTTCGCAACTACAGACACAGCTATACCGACAGAGTGGGAGTTTTTGGGAAGATAAACAACCAGTATCGGCATGATTCGGTACCCGCTTTTCAGGTCCTCAATGGCCATATCAGCTTCCTTGTAATTGTATTTTTTCATGAAGCGATACATGGACGACAGCTCCACCTGTCGACGAAAGTACATCTCTACCGAACTTTTGCTGACGGTGGCATAGGTAAATGCTGACGATGGATTCCGCATCTGTGGACGGAAATCAAAGAATAATTTCCATTATTTTATAATTAAATCGCCAACCACAATATCAAGGCCACCAACTTGGCGGCCACAAGAAAATGATAAAAAAGGGCAATAGGTAACGAAAAGAAAAAAAAATGCGTTTGAAGTTATATAAGTTGCAGAGGAAAGCAAGGTGTTGAAATATGCCATTTCAATTATCTGCCTGGACGGCTACGAATAACAAATACTAACATGTAAAAAATTATGTATTTTATAATTTTTTTCTGTTTTGTCTGGTATTTATAGTGATTGGAAATCGACTCTTTGGTGTTGGCTGATTGTTTTTACAAATGTACCATGGTAACTACGCATTTTAATACTAATGCCAGAAGCAATGTCCTGCTTGTTGTTCAGACATCAATGACTAGCCAAAGTCTATATTGTCTGTATTTGTCTCAACCGAAACTGCACGTAATTATGTATGCAACTTTTAATTAATTTGAAGGAAAAAAAAGGGACCTTTGCATCATTGATGCCATTAATGCGAGCCTGAGGTCGATCCAGTACGAGGTAAGCAGCAAGGTTGGCCGTGTAGGAAGCCACCATGATCATCGCGAAGCCTGCCCAGACCACTCCTAGCACCCGAGCACCGAAGCTCCGTGGTGTCCCTGTGGAAACCACAAGGGTGATGTCGTGGGTCAGATTAGTGATGAAGGAGACACCAAAATCGACTGATGGGTATATTCAATATTGGCCAGATCAATAATTTTGCGTCACCTCCGCTACAATTTTGTAATCCATTCGGGATGTAAACTACATGGTGGGAACTTTTTGAAAGTGTCTTAATCTTGATTAATCAAAATGATCCACGGATGGGTATAACTGATTTAACTAAATTAGCCTCTTAAATTGAATACGTTGATGACTAACTTTCGCCGACTCCGCTGTTCAGTAGCACGGACCAGGAGAACCAGAGTGCCTGGGAGAGGTTGAGGGCGTCTGTCTCCTCCTCGGCGTTCCGCGGATGAGAGAAGGGACTGAACCGGTCCAGCAGATAGATGACGACAGCAATCACGTGGATGCAAACGCCAATCAGAATCCACAGGGAGATTTGGAAGGGACGCATGAATGATAGTAGGTTGGTTCCCGAGTCAGCCTTTTCGAAATGAGATCAACATATTGCCATGAATATTTTGATAGTATAACAAGTAATAGGCTATATAGGCCCTAGCGACAACTGAAACCGAGACGTTGGCTCGTATAAAGTAGTGATTTTCAAATTGTTTTCCAAATTGGCAAATTAAAAATATTCTCGGATAAAGCATTGATTTAGACATGACTTGTTAGGGCAGAAAGAAGTACCAAATTCTCGTTACCTTTTTGACCAAGATTGTCAAGCCTTGGTACTTGTAGGGTTTTGAGAAGTCAATGAAACGTGCTCTCTCGTTGTTGATGGTCAAAGGAGCCATGATCATGTCAGCTTTGCCGTCCACCAGCTCACCAATCATGCCATTCCAGCGCTTCTTTTCCGTTCCGTTGACCTTGGAGAACCAAACTTGATTTCATTATTGATTTTATCAAATTTCATTTCAAGAAAAACCAATGTTATATATGATCCCATTTAATTGGCATTAATTCAAGTTTGAAATAATTTGCCCACTTTGTTCTGATCAAAACTTTTGTACCCCCGAAATGTAAATCGTTTTTGTTTTGCTTTTCGGTTTAATCAAGTGGTACTTTCTGATGAATTGGATTTCACCTTCAATTGACGATTCAGGCTCTGGAGGATTTATTAATGGGAAAAAAAACCAGGGAACCACTCCATTAGTATGACTGTCTTGGTTTCAGAAAAAAAAGATTTTTTTGCCCATGCATGAATACTGGCAACTGAAATTCACCTTTTCATAGTCACCATAGGTACCGTCCTGCACTTGGTGAAGATCGATCGTGAAATTCAGTTCCTTTGCTAGAACGTGAAGAAGATCGATGCAGTAACCGTAGCAACACTGCATGCTATCTGCTCAGAAGGAAAACAAATATTCAAAGGACCTATAATGATAACCTAAAGTCTGACATAAAGCATTTTGGAGGACTAAACAAGTATTTCGAGGGCACCGTGTTTTTGAAGGGCTAATTTTTCGACTTCACAATTGGTTCGGATGATTCTGTGTGCAAATGATATAAGGCTTTTGCGTTGTTGAAATAAAAAAAAAAGTACGACTTTTGATTTCCATTTTTATTAACGTTATTGAAATAAGACAGATTGCCCTGAGATTTGAGAACACGGCTGGAAATATCTGGAGTCTTCGGAATCAAAATTGGCACTTTGTAATGCCTATTTTTGTCGAGAAAATGACATTTTGGAACCTTGTCTTATTTGAAACTACCTTTTTAGCCATACGATTTGATGTTTTCCAGTTTACTGTTGGGTATAGGCCTATGCTAAAACTGAAATAATTGTAGTCTTACTATATCCATGTAGTTCCGTCGAAGGGACAGTTGTAATGTTGTTCACCTTATGCGTTGATTACATTATTTCTGTCAGATAAGGTTTTGATGTGGTGGTTGTTCGTACGTACCTCCGTTTGTGGCCAAGCACGGCATCGTGTCGTTCAAGCATTTCTTCGTCATTGGGTCTTGTTCGTCCACGTACACAAAGGGAGAATCCTTCATGATTACGACCTCGAACAGAAAACGAAAACGAAAAATTGGTACAATGTTATAATTATCTTCATCTCAGAGATGAACATGGGCGTCGCGAGGGGGCAAGGGGACCTGCCCCCTGGAAAAGCACAACAACAAAAAAGGAAGAAAAAAAGAAAAGAAAAAGAGGCGCGAAGACAAAGTGGTGTAAATTTAATGAGTTGGGGGGGATTGTCCCTGCCCCCCCCCCTCTAAAACTGATAAATCGAGAATGTGTTGAGAAATACAAGCATTTTTTGGCAAAAAAAAAATTTGCCCCCCTCTAGAAAAAATCCTGGCGACGCCCATGGAGATGAATATGGCAAACATAATGCGTTTAGGTTGATAAGGTAAGGTACATCAGTAAGTAAATGTCGTTATTTTGTGAAGATTCAATAAAGAGTAAGCCCAAGGGGCACACATAAATCAGCTTTATATTATTGTTTTAGTCAGGTTGGCGTAGTACTTTCCTCGCCTTCCACCGCTGTGACCAGGGTTCGATTCCTGCCCTGGCTACATTATGGATTGGTTTTCAGTCCCTGCCTGGGTTTTTCCCAGAATATTCTTCTGGGGTTTTCCTCCCGACGTCTAAGACTGTAATTTCTTCTCATTGCCTCCTCTCTACAGGTTTCTTCAGGCTTGCTAGCTACAGTGTCTAGGGCTCCTTTAAAGAATATGTGGTCTCATTACCAGAAATAAAATAATAATATAATAAAACTTACAAAATTTAATTTCTTTCCTGTAGCCGATACAGTAGCAAATGCTTGCTTGGTAAATCGTAATGAAACTTTTCAATTGAAATCGACTTATTGAGAGGGACCATTAATACGATTTTTTTTGGTATTACCAATTTCTTTTATAACAAAGGTTCAATTATGGCAGAGTTGCGTTATCGCCTTGGAAAAAAATCACGAAGCAAAAATTATATTTCACACTTTCTTCCTCGCATACTGGGCATCTCGAGTGCATTGCTCCTCTGGAGTGGCGAAAATACTCACTCTGAGATGAGTTTGTAGTTCGTATCCCTCGGGCTTTTCCCTCGTTCCTCCCGGCCATACGACGGAGACATGGTTGGTGGTCAGCCGTGTGTCGGACGACCAGGCCCCGATGGTTACTGGCTCCCCGCCCTGGATGTTGATGAGCTTGTACTTGGCCGACTTGCGATCTCCGTGCTTATCGAAATCGATGGCGCCCGTCGCCCCTTGAAGAACCGTGGCATCCACTAGATTTCTGATTGGAGAGTAATTGGAGCTCCAATGTACGTGTGTAAAACATGAGGATTTTGCTATTCTTAAGGATTTTGGTTATGATATTTTGCAGGAGTATATAAAAAGCAGACCCAAAGGTCGACATAATGTCTGCAAAGAATGTTTTTTAACAAGTGTTCTAGATTGAAAGGACGCCCAATTTGTCAATGTTCTGGGATTAACCATGATTGTGATAGGTCCATAATATTACAAGATGTCGGGCGAAGAATTTTTTTTTACTGTGAATTTAGATGTAGTTGACATTGGTTGTACAATAATGTTTCCGTTATGATGATGCCAAGTGCAACACTTGCAATTTTCTTCAAATTATCCAGTAACTTCTATATTGTTTACATGTTGATACTGAAACAGCACTTTGCCCTCTACTTTGCCCTCATCAAATCTTGTGCAAGTAATTCATCACAGCGATGTGCTACATGCTGTTGTGTGAAAGTGACACCACGTGGTATCTATTTAAGACTGTCTTGTAATAACACCGTGTTATTTCAACACCGCAAATCTCGGGGTTAATTTCAAACCATACGCGGTGTAAACTTAAAATCGTACACGGTGTAAATTTTACACCGAACACTCGAGTATTCACGGTATATGAATATTCGACCACAAAAAAATGTTAAGAATTGTTTTAAAAATATCTGTGTAAATTAAACATCGCATCCTCCATGTTAATTTAACACCGAATTTTCTCAATGTACCCGTAAAAGAGTTGGCCGCTGGGCCAGAGGCTGTCCCCAGAATGTCGGCAGCTGGCAGGAGGCGGCATGATACCCTCGTTCTGCACGAAGCTGTGGATACCCTTGGCAATCACCCGGACCGCATCCTGGATATGTGACTTGGTGTCCGTGCCTTGCTCCAGATACATGGCTAGCACGCCCTCCGGTGCGCCAGACAGGGCCTCGCCCGTAATGCCTTGCTCTGTGACCAGCCAGGCGTAGCCGTTGCCCGTCATGTTCAGACGCTGCGTGTCTTGGTAGATGGTGGTGGCGTCTTTCTCGCTAGGGCATTGATAAAAGGAAAAACCGTCAGCTTTGTTATACGCATTGGGCAGGCACGGTTAAGAAAGACCATGGTCACTCGCAATGAATTTTGACTACGGTTTTCAAAAGGTATTTTTTACCAATAATGAAGGCTTGAGAACTACAACTTATGTAGTTATAATCCTGCGAAGTTCAGTTAGGGCCCACTGTGAAACAGACATCTTACAACTCAAACACCGAGCTATCTGACTTCTGTTGACCTCTTCGAATCTGATAATAGTCCAGCTTATGAAGGTATACATCGGGGCTTTTGTGGAGAGTAGCTGATTAAAATAACTTTAAACGACGAACGTTCGAGCTAATTCAAATAGAGGTTTAAATCATCTCTTCATTTCGTACCAATCGGAATCTGGCTGACCGGTTCGAATCTGAAGGTCCATAGCTTCTGAAGATAGCACGAGGTGTCTGTGGTTAGTAGCTGATTAAAATAATAACTGTTAACACAATAGTCAACGTTTCAGCTCATTTGATTGGACACAATCATATTAAAGAGTTTACAGTTCAAAAATCGCCTCCTCGTTTCTTATCAATTGCGTTTCTTATCAGTTGGACGCAATGGGCCAAAAAATGAAATACTCCGATTCTGTGCTGACGTACCTAGCGTAAAGCAGCATCACTCTCGACGTGCATTTTCTTGCTTCTAGTAGAGTATCTGTCATGTTATTTGCCCCTGGCTTGTACGTGATGGACTTTTCAATCTAAAGAAAATAATTATAGAAAACAAAAATCACATTTGTAGCATCATTAGATGCGAATTCAAGGGCTGGTTGATGTTGATGTGGCTTACAACCCTCCCCCACCTCACCGAGGGCCATCAGTCCTTTAATGATCGTCGCCCATCCATTTGGTTTGACCTGGTTTGACCAATTCTCTAACCCCTTCACTTACGGTGAACCAAACAAACTCCGGAAACTTCTTCGAAATACTTAAGAATTGAAAAATAGCTTGTTTCAATCTTTGTTTCATACATCACTTTCAAAAAGAATGTCAACGCATACCTCAGACAAAATAATATGTGACAATGTAGCATTGTCCGTTTTGTGAGTTGGTGAGATGACGATGCCGCATCTTTGTCTTTGTTTGACCATAATTATTGTAACCCAACACAACAAAATATGCTAGATTTTGAAGTGACTGACATTTTCCACAAAATGGTAATTAAAATAGGAACACTCACCCTTTTTACCCACAAAATATCTGTATAGGCCTATACATGTAATTATGTTGATGTCAAGATAAATGCATGTTCATGTTTCATTTAGCCTATGTATATTAGAGTTAACCTTTATTTAAAAACAAAACCAAAGGTTCTCTTGAGACCCACTTTTCCTCAGAATAACAAGAAAGCTCACCTTGAAGAGTTCATTATGTTTCTGACGCTTGCGTAGCGTGCTGAGGATGGAGCGGCCATCTTGGTCGCTGCTAGTGATGGTGACCACGCTGCTCCAGTCAAAATGCTCCACCAGGTCGGCCCAGACAGTGGCTTGTTGGGAGTACGGGGGGACGGTACGGAGGTAGGACTTGTGGATGTGCTGCCGCAAGTAAGGTTGCGGCAAGAGACATAAAATAATGCAGGGATCATTATATAAAGGGTTATATTTTGAGACACTACATTTTTTTTTAATGAACACCATCTAAATGAACAGTGAGGTATGATAATTTAACCCAGCATTTTTTGCCGTGGACCAAAAATCAATAACATTTTTAATGTGTCGTTTCTTATTACTTTTTGTACAGGATGTTATGCGCATATAAACAATGATATTGTTAGGGTACTATACCCATCCAGGCCTACTTGGTGTTTCGCTTTCATTCCACAACAAAGGCCTGTCTTGACTCAGACCAAAAGAGCAAAACGTAAACAGGATTTTTTTTTTCCAAATCATGCGTGAAAGTATTTCTTGTCTGCCATTAACAGGGATTTGATTGCAGGGTTATCATGGATCGGCGATGAGGAATATTGACAAAACAAGTCGGTACCTTTTTAAGGAAACCCGTCAAAATATGAAGAATCTATTCATTTGTTAAGTCACACGGTCATGGTGATCCCTGGTTTGCACAACACGACAACACTGCATTATGATTGGCTGACATAGTCATATGGCTTTGGTTTCCCAGGTAGGCCTAACTAGTAAGACCGCTATATCAGGTGCAAAGCAATCTATTTTCTTAGCCAAGTATAATCCTGGCGTGGCTGTCTTTGAAACTAACGATGTCCTATTATTTAGCTGGCCTGTCTGATGTATTAAGCTAATGTTATATGTTATTTGTGGGTTAATCTTTGGCCTTTCGGCATTATGGATCATTCCTTTGTATGTTATTAAGTCATGATTTCCCACGCGCCCTTGCAGCGCGGTACGGTACGGTCAAAATGGTGGTGTAAGTTAAATTTGTCTTGTTAAATGTAGACTGTGGAAAAAAATGGGCTATAATTAAGGCCTAGCAACCATAATTATTAGTAAGATGGAATTTGCGTTGAGGAAAATTCCATCTTACGAACAGTTTAATTGCGGTACACGCTCAGTGCTACATGTACACCAGATTCGAACCACCGCAAGCTCGGTGGTCCAGTGGTAAGACGTCTGCACTAGAAAGCAGGAGGTCGTGGGTTCGAGTCCCACCCGAGTGATTTTTTTCCAACATTCAGTCGGGAGGTAACGCACTGAGTATAGTGTTTATACGACGGTGATGGGCAAAACCTAATACTAATCTCAACCATAATGCCCTTCACACTAGATAATGGCGTGTATGCCTGCATGTATATGAAAGAACGACTGCTGAAATATGTCCAACTTTGTCTCCTTACTTACCGTATTTGCAATTGTATGGGTTACATTGTCGGCGAATAAATTGCACAAAGGCAATATCTTATTCGGGAACCCCGGTATGCTTACGAGGCAGTAACTTTAAGATGACCATTAAAGAGTCTAGAATTCTAGATATCAATGCACGTCGGATGTATGACCATTGCCCTTTTTCCCACTATCGATCGGTTTATCGCAAATAAAAAAGGGAAGGAGCTATATGTTTGCATTCATAATCACGATTCCTTGGCATTTCGCGGGAAAGTCACAGACTTACGCGGCAACCGCCGTCAAGAATCTGTGGATGATTTTTTTTCATGGCAATTATCTGTTTTAACGTCAAAAGCATGAGCACGCACGTGGAGCAAATTTATTTGGTAACCGATGGGAACAGAGGGAATTTTCTGAGGCAGTATTTACAGTATTTTGGTGATTAAGTTGGACTCGAACTTTAACTATCCCGCTGGGTTGTTTTCTTCAAATTTTCAATTTTAAAACAAATATATATAACTATTCAAATATTTTTTTATATTCCAGACTCGATAAACACCTTGACCTTTCTGGTCACTGGTCTGTGATTATGACTGTATAATATCCATATTAGGCCTATTTTGAAGAAAAAAAATCATGAGAATATCTTCAAATTGAACAAGAAAAGACACCCCAAAAACATTGCCCCGACACAAACAACGGCAAAGTATAAATTTCAAGTTTTGCATTTCTTCGCATTTCTGTTCTTTTTCATTATTACAACTCAGGGGAATAACGCACATTGTAACATGACACATTGGTAAACAATGAATTAATTAATTAATTAATTAAAGAGGTTATGTTTTGAGAGATTATTTCATTTAATCAAAAGGGAACCGTTTCTTCGGTCTTTCCAATTTTCATGAGCCTCACCACAACTCATGATTATATCGATTCGTGTCTTTCATCAATCGCGCACGCAAAACACGACATAATTCCCAGAGCTCATTTCTTCCATCTCGTTCAGTGTTTAATTTTATCTCACAAATAAAAACTCGGACCCGGTATATACAACCTTTGTATAGCAACCCTTCCTGATTATCATATAGTCAGGCGAGGGATATGGTGGTGGGCGATTATCCCCACAGCCCGAGGCCGTGGGGACAAATGCCACCCCCCCCCCCTTCCCGGAGAAAGGTGAGTATGAGACGTACCCAAGAATATAGAGAGAAAGACTGTAGGGTGACGGGTACATGGCAAGATGAGGCGAGCGGGCATAGGAAATGAGGAGGAAAAGCAAATCCTCCCGAGAAGAATGCATCCGTGTAATGGACGGCCGGGATGCGTGTGTGTGTGGAATGAAAGGGGCATGGTTCAGTGGCATTGATGGCAGAAGGAAAATGTCTCCGCGAGACCTTTTACCAAGTGACTGTTTTTGTCATGCAGAAATAATGCTATCGAATACAGGCGTGTAATTTACACGGCCCATTGCTTTTTTCTATGCATGGGAATTACTCATTAGTCAAGGAATGCACCCAAATCTGTTTATGAAATATTGACGGCGTGTAATAGCATTGATTTGTGGAAGAGATCGTGGAAATGCGAATGTTTATGATGAAAGGGACATCCTTATAGTGGTATATCGGGTGTTATAATTTCGCGCTGGTGTGGTTGTTGGACTTTAATTTGATCTGGTTATTACATTCTTTCATCCTTGCAACAAATTCACAGTGCTTTCAGCGCTTTCACAACCACGTGATTTGTTATCGACTTGTTGGGTAATGCTCAGATACCTAGAAGACTAATGTAATTTATTGGATCACGCTCATGTACTCCATCTTTATCATTATGTCCACTTATACGAGATTAAGCCCGATCGTACGATACATTCTTAAAAGTTCAAGTCTTGCAATATTATGTCTTTTTTTCTTTCAACTGAAATTGCTGTTTGCAATAGACTGAAATTTATATCTGTGTAATCACTAGAGGAAAATAAATCCACACTTCCATTTATTAAATGGAGCATAATCTAAGTATTATTGCCTGCATCAATCAAGGGCAGATCCGGGGGGGGGGGGGGCAAAGGGGGCCCCCCCCCAAAAAAAAAACCCCGAATCCATTTGTTTTTTTTACTGACTTTGACTTTGCAATAAAGGCAGGCGATGAGTACACCACCATCTTTTCCTCAAAAACATTGGTTAAAGTGGTCCGAAATTGCCTAAGATCGCACCACAGAGCATCTAGAATCCAACAATGTTTCGGGGCCCTTAAGCGGGCCCCGAACCCCACGCCGTATTTTTTTGGGAAACACTTTTTGGGGACCAACATTTTTTGGGCCCCCCCCCCAATAAAAACGTGTTCTGGATCCGCCCTTGGCATCAATCATTCAAACAAGGAGTGGGACCCCACCCTACCACTCATTGCAATAAGGAACAAACGATTTAGAGTACAAAATCACTTTATAAGAACATTTACAACAGAGAAATATCCAAAATTCTGGCAACTTCTGTGCCGAAATAGCTGCAACATTGAGGTTTCTGTCTGAAATGACATCACACTTTTGCTCGTGAATATGTACATTCGCATAAGCATAAAAACCAAAACGGCACCAAAATATTATACCCTTGAAAATGGCAAAACAAGAATTGAAAATAGGGTGAACGGGACACAAATGTGCATTTAGATAGGATTGCTTTAAAAAAAAAATACATGGGCCCTTTAAGTGATATGTACTCTTTGGAAATATTAATACAGCATGTTCAGTTGCAGTCAAACTTTACATAGGCCTATATGGTACAGAACATTGTGGTCTGTATATATAAGCATTGCAGCGTGAAAAAAATATGAAATTAATCTTTCATTTTTTTTGTAAACCTTACCTTATCCGAGAAAATACACTCCCTTGCCGAGATGCCGATGACGGGTATACCGTAAAACCCGCACGTATAGGACACGGAGACCGAGGACATGTACAGCTCCGGAGAATGACCGGAAATTACGGCGTACACCTGGAGTCAGGGGAAATTATTAATCATTTCTTAATTCGTGACACCGTGTGGACCAGAAACGGCTGTAACAAAATTATGGTGACCTCATTTTCCGCTGCTTCATTTTTTTTTAGGAAAAGAACATTTTAACCAGCGGGGAGAATCGCAGGGTTTCTCAGGGGAACCGGAAAGCATATTTCTAGAAGTCTTTTCATGGCGAAATAAGTATAAAACCTTTCGGAACGATTGCAGGGCATGGGCGTTGACTTGCCAGGGTTGTTTTCAGAGGGGGGCAAAGCACATTATTTCTCAAAATCTTTGTTCTTCTAGAATATTCTCAATTTATCATTTTTTTCGAGGGTGGGCGGGCAACATTTGCCCATCCCATCCCATTAACACCCCTGCGGACGCCCATGTTGTTAAATGTGCATTAATTAACAGCAATATGACTTCGCACATCTTTTTTGTTCTCCTTTGTTCTCCCTTTTTCGGCTTTTTTTGCTCCCCCTTGCCCCCTCCTGGCGACGCCCATGTTTCAGGACAACAAAACTTTCTGTAAATATTTGTTCAAGATGTTCAGATTTATTCATAACATGGAATTTGCGTCGGGCTGATGTAAATTCAATATTGGGCTTTGCCCATCACCGACGCAAGCTATAGGTTATATGGTCGATTGTAAGACTACTAACAAAGAGGTCGTGGGTTCAAGTCCCAGTAAGCTTATTAGGTAGACCTACAAGCTTTTTAAAACAAACTCAATACCTGGTTTGGTATGATTTTCTCGCAGACCCTTATGGCCGACTCGATAGGATTAGTGGTCATGACGATAGAGGTGACGTTGAGCTGATAGTTGCCCGGCAGTATCAGACTGTTATCGTTAACCTCTCGCACGGCCTCTTGCAGCGTGGCCGTGTCTTCTTCAGTGCTGAGCATGGCCCCGATGCGTATCTCGGAGATGCCCGGCGCGCCGGCAGCGTGCATGACGCGGGTCAGGTGGAGGAGTAAGAGGACGCAGATAGGGAGCGGGTCGTAGTGGTGAGTCTTACGGCGATCGTGGTGATGATGTTGGTGATGGTGCTGCTGGTTCTCCACAGTCAGGGCCATGTTGGACACGTGCATTGCGGAAGTTTTAGAGATTGGAGTTAAATGGTTTCTGAAGGAATATTTTTTTTTTTTTTTTTTAGATCTGTAAGGGAATATCAACAGGAAAAAAAATGATTTGGGCAGTGGGGATGACAAAAGGGAAGAGCAAACGATGAAGAGCTCACTTGAAATACTTCTGAAAAAATTCACCAAAATTAAATTATTTATATTTTATTAAAATCCACGAACTGAAATAATTATTCTCTCGATTCAATGATTTATTTTATCACTCTGTCTCAAATCTTCTACCCATTTATGGCATGTTGCGTTTCATTAATTACGGTATATAATTTCAACTGAATGATGATCGACACATCTTTGAGGATTAATAGTCGTGTTGTCCTCGAATTGCACACCGAACAATCAACATGCTATACATAAATATTATTGCGTACAGCTGGCACAGCAATTATTGTGTGTGACTTGATATACAGAAATCTTGAACTGCCCCCCCCCGGACATCTAGCTTCACTCAAAATAATGTGCGTCTTTGAATAAATTACGATCCCTTCTTAATTCGTGCCAACGTCTCAAACCATTAGTTGATAAAATCTGCAAGGTGATAATGAACTGATGAGATTGACATTAGCCGAGAAGAACGGATCAAGAGGCAAGAAGTTGAAGGGTTGTCAAGGCAACAACAGGATGAAAATCGCATCAATTTTGTCTGTATTCCTTACCTTTACATCCGTTGGAATCTGCACATCCAAAAAACTGTGCGTGATGCCCTCTGGTTTGAATGTTACACCAAATTCCCTCATACACAACGCAAAAGAAATACAGGCGTCCGTCCACACGCACGTCGATTGATGGCCTAGCTTACGTACGGAAGTATTTAACAGCCCGGTCGTCGGAGTCTGATGCGATCCTTCGTGCAAAATGATGACTCGATCGACCGAAGGAGCGTGGCACGGCATAAAAGTCTCCAAGTTCGATTTCAGATTGCTCACGATCAAGATGCACGATTGACCAGCCCCTTTCTCAGCATATCTCGGAAGCCAGACTATACGGTTTATCGCACGGCGCAGGTTGACAGTAATGGTGGTGATGAAATGAAAAAGTATGCATCAAAATAGCTATTTCTCCTATACGCTGAGAGCATAGCAAGTGTTCGATGTTGTCCTAATCTCATCGGTGTTCAACCACTGATCGTGAGGCAGACACCATTATGCGCATCTACCATGCGGTTATGGAACAGCTGACATGTACTCGACATAAGTGATGATTCCAGGGTTGATGATAATTATCATTTTCGTTGACGGCCTGCGCGACCCCACGGCCACCGTACTGTGATATGATGAAATGCCAATTGCGACAACGGGATAACTATATGATAAATTATGATTTATGTTGTAATGCTAAAAAATTGTTAGGCGCAATACTATCCACCTTGCTTGGTTTATGACTTTTATAGGACGTCTTTACAATAATCAAAGAAAACAATGATTTTTTCACAGAATGGTTTAACATGATAGGTGTTCTGTCACAGTTTGTCCAAAATTTTCAAACCTATTGGTAAGAAACTATGTAGGCCCCCTATATGAGAATTTTAAAATGAAACAAAATAAGAGGAAGTGCTGACAACAGCTTAATTTTTGTTATGGATGGAGTGCTTAAAGTGCTCCGGAAATTCTTTAATCACGTCGAAAAATAGCACGTGTTTTCAGGATCGACGGTTTTCAGGGTCAATTTTTTTGGGGGGGGTTTGCTATTTTTTTCATTTTATATCTTCGGACAATAATTAAAAACCTATTAAAAAAAGAAAAATTGTCCTGGTCTAGACAAAAGTTTGTAAAAAACTGTCATCAATGATATGTCAGAGGAAAATGGGTTGAATTTTTACTGCCCAAATTTTATTTTTGTCATGAACTTTTTGATTTATTTTTTATAATTCTTTAATTTATGAAGGCAACGGGTACCAACAGTAAGCTTGTCGCTTGCGAATCTTAACAAAAGAGGGCGCTGTTGTTATACCATGTGCGAAAAATTAAAAACACACTCACGCTGGATATGAAGCGAGCGCGAGTTGAACTCCACGATTTTGCTTCATAAATTGTCGACGATATTATTCTACATGTGCCCATAATCCCGGACTTGCTCGACCATACATCTGACTAATGACAGGTAAGTATTCAGCGTTGATTGTCCGTTTCTGTTGGATTAACTGAGCTTGTAATTTAAAGAATGAAAACATTGTTTGATTCTTGAGTTAAACCTCAATTTCAGCTACCATTCCTCCTCCATGTCTTCAGACTGGGACCGTCACCTTGCGAGCATCTTTAGCTGACAACATTCTCCAAAATTTTCATGAGGCAAAGACAAGGCGAGGTCCTCAGTTTTTCACCAGCCCGTACAGCCAAGTTTGAGGTCAATCTATTTCTTCCTCCATGATATAAAGGAGACTTTTCTTCAACATTTTTCACCAGTGACCAGAGACTTTGCCAAGTCAAGGGATGTGTCTTTTTGAGGAGGTTGACCCTTCAGTAGTCTGGTGGCATGATTATGGAAATGTGTAGAAATAGAGACTGGGTACCAGATGTTTCTTTTGACACAGTTGATTGATGCAGTAAAAGGGTGTTGGACTGCATGGTTGGTTGTTTCATGTGCAAGTCTATTTTCTTGTAATTGTATTGCATGTTTTTACTTTCTTAAGATTTGGAACTCTGATCTCATACACAGTGTATTTTAGAGTCCCAAATTTTTGGACTAATGATTCCTCGGCTGCTAGTGCTTAGCACTTAGCACACTTAGCAGGCTACGTACACAGACTTTCTCTCCACACCAGCCTCGGGTCAGGTTGTCTTCTCAGTAGTCACAACTCCCTAATTTTGAAGTCCATTTGTTTTCATCCATTTTATATTGATTGCAAATTTGGACCGAACAATTTTAGTGTGGTGGTAACGCTGTAATTAAGTGAGATGCCTTTGGGGTTATTTCAAATAAATTCAAATAAATTATATTTTAGGCCAAGTAAATAAAAAACAAACATGCTTAGCGTCCGGGTTTTTAAAAAAAACCGGAGGAGGCAGGGCTATTTATTTTAATTTTTTGAAATTGTTTATTTTCAAGATAGCCGACAACCGTTGTTTTTTACACTGCTCAAGATACAAAAAATGAAACAGACATGCTGGAAAAGGGAATTAAACATATTCACAGTGGTTATTTACAATAATTTTCTAGCACCGTTTTACAAGAATTAAAAAAACACTGCTGCGCGGGCATTCTTGTCCATGTGGCCAGAAAATTATTGTAAATAACCATATATATGTTCTCACGAAAATGTTTATTTTTTTATGTATTAAACATTTGATTTGTCTATTCAAATCAGGATACCTATCTTCGTATGAATTTTCACAGCGATTGGAAACGGTGTGCAGCTCCCGAAAATTTTAAAAGGTTTTGATGAAATCCATTAGAAAAACTGAGAAAACTTTCAGAACTCTCTTTCAAAAAGTTTGTCTCACTCGTTCCCCATCAAAGACCAATGCAGTCCTGCACTTCTAAAACAACCGGCAAGGGCGATGAATTGTTGGCCAGTTACGAAAAACAAATCCCAGGATTAAATATCGGAAATATTAACTGCAAAGCTCCACATTGAGAAATCATTGCCATAACAGCATTTCCAAAAAAAAATCCAAGCGGCCGCCAAAAAAGGAAGCGGGCGGAGATGCTAAACATGGTGTTTTTTTTTTACTGCGCCTTATTATCGAGTAGAGAAAAATAGAAAATTATAAAAAAATTGAACTGGTTTCTATAACTGTACCTGGAAATGCAAAGCATAATAGCTCAATCTGTGGTCATGTTTATCAAGCAGACATGTGTACCTGAATTCCAGTGAGTTCTCATGTCAAAAGTTGGACACCCCTACAAACTAAATGAATCACTCTCATCACCCTGCAAAAACTCACCCGTTTATTAGCTCTGAATGGGCTGCACCACTACAAGTTTTAGGTGTGCGCCCATCCACAAAGAAACTTCAACTGAAAGGACATGTTACCCTTTTACTTTATTAGCCTATGACAATAGCTGAATGGGTATTAGGTGCGATATTGTCCAGGGGCAGACACTGATGGGGGTTATTCAGTACTTTAATCGGTTCGGTATTGCCTCACTTTGTCATCTATACGAGCCAAGGAAGGTATTGCATTGAAATGTTGTCCCGGAGATACTCGACGCTTATGCCACCAGTGTGAAAAATGATAACGCCACTGTACTTTATGGACACCTTTTGAATTGGAATAGATTGGTTACACCGAGAGCTACATGTATTCAGCAGTGCAGGAATTTTTTTCAGGATTCATGGTCGCGTGAAGGAAGTGGATTAAAAAAAAATACATGTAAGGACATGAGTCGCATTGGGATAATCAGGTATGTTTACAGATTTTATTGTATTAGGGGAATATTTTTTGTTGGATCAATCATTTTTAGAACTGTGGAAACAAGTGCACTTGAAATGTTAGAAACTATTCTAATGACTTGAGAAAATGACAGCGCAGAACAGGTTGACGGCAAAGCCAAGGATAATCAGGTTATCAGCCAAAACTCTATGTGATTTCATGCAAAACAAACAACAGCTGAATAGGCCTACTAACATGACTAATCACGAGCAATACCGGTACATCACATTGAGTTCTGGCTGGTAACCTGCTTTTATAAGCCAGACTTTTTTTGTGCTAAGCAATTTTTTTGTGCTTAGCAGCGCCGTGAAATTGGCCCGAGGTCATTGATCCTTAGATGCCGCTAACCCCCTCCCTTCTTTCTCCTCCCCGTTGTTTTGGGTCATGTGGGAGGGGAGGGGTTTCAACCCCCCCCCCCCCCTCCCTCGCCATGCTCCCATCCCCTCCCCAAAAATGCATCAATTTGTATCTGTTCTATTTCTGAGGAGAGGGTGGAAGAAAAATGGGCTGGCTAAATACAGTGTGGTCTTACACACCTACGGGGAAAAAAGGGGAAAAAACAAACTAAAAGAGATCTTTCTTTTGAATATCGGCCATTTCTTTTCCTTGATATTGCACATGATGTGTGTATCCTCCACTTTCCCGATCTCTCCCACTCTCTCTCTCAAATTTTTATTTACAAACGTAGCTCAATTAATTTTCCAGTGCATTGCGTTGGATTATTACTTATAGTGACATTTCTAGTTTGGCTATGCTGGGCTGCTCCTAGTTACGCACACACGCCACCATACAGTAGCGTGTTTGTCAGGCATGCCGGTCTGTTTTGTACAAATTTACCAAAGGCAACCATATCAGAATATTTGTACACCTTGGTTAATCATCTGTAAACATTCCATTTGATTTTCTCCTCCTTTTTATATTGACACGATCGGCCACCGTGGAGGTCTACATGTGTGGGTCTTTACAGCTAAACCTGGTGGGGAAGAGTTTTTTGGATTAGATTTTTTTTTCAAACAAAGGAAGGGAATGGTCTTTCGCACTCTAGGGGGTACCTAGGGCTATCTGTCCCAACTGGGGCAAAAGGTTTCATTTGTTCCAATAAAACCAGTTTCTTTTAGATACAGCCGGCTTCACACTTTGAAGTTTGGGGTTCTGTTGGATTCTTTAGGGTTCTAAAGAATCTGCAGGTGTTTGGGTTAATTGATTTCCGGATTGAACAAAGACACATTTGACCTCCAGAACCAATAGGAATGGGGTTCTTCCGACTGAATATAAGGGCATTTGAACAAAGACATTGACAAGTTGGATGGCTACCGACACACGGACAGCTCACGTGGTAGAACATGGGTACGGTATCAGATAGGGTGGCCCAAAAACAAGAATGGCATACTTCCACTACTTTGAGACTCAAACCACCTGTACCAATGGATGGAGAATCTTTTTAGAAGAAATACGACACCAAGATCTCCCGATTTGGTCCAGTAGTTTTTGCTGCAGAGCCTATTTTGTGAAGCTCACATCTTTCACATATATGGGTATTATTACATATTTACCGGTACATTTAATTTCTCTTTCCAATTAAGTCAAATTCGTGGACGTGATGTAGTAATTCTTTGGGACAAAATGACTCCCGACTTTGTGTCACAAAATAGGCTCTAGAACAAAAACTTTGGGGTCTCTATAGCGGAGGTTCAATTCCTGCTGTAGTCAATTTTTGTGGTTTTTTGTTCCAATTTAAGTTGTCAGTTCATTGTACAAATGTTTCAGCAAAAGCTACTGATTGGCCAAGCCTTGAACCAAAGATTTGTGACATCACAAGTAGAGTTAGTACATAGGGTAGGCCTAACGCCAGTTCTCCCTTTCTTATTGTCCATATTTTTGTCATTGTAACTGATTTCTGTAATAAACTGACCGATTGTGAAACTCTGGCTATGAATTTTGTTCAAGAAGTATACATTTGTACTTTGTCTCCTTGTTTACACATTTGATGCATCACTGATGTAAACAGGAATTTAAAAAAAAGTGCATCTTTGTGCTTAACAGAGAAGTTTTTATCTCCTCGCAAACAGCGAAAAACCAAAAGTGCAACAAGCTGACAAAATGTCAGACTAATGGGGCTTAGTGTCAACCTTAACCAGAAAAGATGCTCAAACTTTGAGAAGAAGAAGCCCTACATGTCTGCACTGTACAGTCATGGATGGGAGGGATGGTGTTGTAGGGATGCCTTCATAGGACATTCACACCGAAGGCATCGACAAACAAAAGGACTTCACGTCCCAATCGGTCTAATGGAGGGGGTTGGCCTTTTGTAGACTTGCAGGCTCAGGGGTTACACATGGACACCGTGTTTAAAATCTTGAGGTTTTCTTCTAGCAGTCTCCTTGCTAGCAGTGCATGGGGTCCATTACATCCCTTGGGTTACATCCTACATTGTAATTCTCCTAGGTAATTCTTCCTGATGAGCCCTGGAAAAAAGGAGTTTTGAGGAACTGGTTGTCACATTGTTCAAGGGGCATCAACCTCCCAATGAAATAATACCGGCTCCCCTCTGTTCTCTAAACAAAACTGTATAACCCCTCCATTTCTGTAAAACCCAAGCCTTGAGTAAATTATACAAAGTACAGTATTACAAAGTATGTACATATGTAATACAGTGTATTACAAAGTAATACAGTGTAACACAATGTAATAGAATGTAGTACTATGTACTACAAGTGCTAAAGGGGTAAAGTATTGTGGCCCAGATTGGTTCTCAGTTGTGGCAACTGTTACTAGCGACCCCTGTGACTTGGGTCTTGATCTGTTTGCTGCCCGACTGATACCACAAGGCTTTCCAAGGAATCACTGGTTTTTTTTGCTGTTCGGTTTCGGCTTCTTGAATTGTGTGGGAAATCCCAAGAGCAAACACCCCTGATGTAGAGCTGGTATGGTGGCATTAAAGTTGGTGGGATTCTAAGTATTTGGAAGGGAAGGGAAGGGGGTGTGGGCCTTTTACTTGTAATGTTTATAGTGCTTAACCCCTAAAAGGTTCCCCTCCTGTAAAGAGTCCTACAGGTTGAACCATTTGTCATTTGTGAATTTTTTTTTCATTTGAAACAACAAAAGTGCTCAAAATCTAAAGACAAATATGTTTTGCAACTTACCTGATGAAGTTTTAGCTCTGTGAATGCTGTATATTTTGAGAAAACACAATATTCTGGATCTTGATTTCAGTTCAAAAGTTGCCATACACGTACATGTATATTATGAATTGCGCCCTCTCTTGACACAGTCCCGAAATTCAGCATTCGGAACATGATTCTCATTCAGCCAATTGTAGCCACGCAATGGCACACACTGAACCGATGAATAATTGACCTATCGCCATTTGCAAGTTAGCCACGCCCCTTAGACAACCCTATGGAAGTTTTGTACACTAAGTTTTGTTTGTCTCAGAGTTTGCGCGTTCCGCGTCCATTTGTATATCATGTAATTGGACAATATTTCACAAGCTGCGTTGACGCGATTCTAACGCGATTCTACAGCAATAGGTCAATAGCAGCTGCACGGCCTATGTCAACGCTTGCACCCATTCATGGATTCGCCCAATTACAAACCAACTACAAACTGAAATTTCCAAAAATGTGTCACTTGACACATCTTTGTCCTCCCCATCACATGTACAAATTTACATGTAAAAGCTGTTTCTAATCCACTTCAACCATCTTTGTTCGCTTTGCCTAGATAGATTAATCACACATGTCCATCTCCAGAGAACCCTTTTTTCAGATGGTAGAGCAGGGTTTTGTTCAAGTCCTTGACCATCTGCTTGAAAATTAATTAAATGCCCTTCTATAGATTGACATTTTCTGGTATTAACCACATAACAGAATGAACTCTTTGTTTGATGTTGTTAATACTTTGCCTAAAGTACCCGGTAATAGACCCTGTCATTGCATACTTCAGCAATCTTTTAATCTCTGCACAAAAAATCTGCTCATGCGAATGTAGATTTGGGATCTCAAAAAGGATAGCAAAAGTACTGCCCCTACAAGATGCTGTCATGCAAAGTGCTAATGACACTAAGAACACTTAATAAAGGTACATCATGTTGTACTGTACACGCATGTAATCTGAATTTTTTGTTGGGGGGGATGTTCTTCTTTTTTTTCCAGGTTTTTTCTTTCATTTGCTGTCTTGAAGCAGGCATACATGTGTCAGTCCGTCCTAATACTACCGGGTTGTATTTAAGTGAAAGTTATGACTCAATCTCTTTGTAAATTTCAAGAAACTACACTGGCAGTGGCACTTATGTGGCAGATTTAAAGCAGATAGACAGGTGTTTACGATGGGGTCTTTTACCCTCATTAGACTGCACATTTTGCAGCATCCCTAGCACTCTCCTCCGTAGCCTGGGGCTGTGTAATCTTCTCTTTAATCCTCCAGCTTTATCCACCTTCAGATCAATAACTCCACCTTGCCTGGCCCATTGATTAAACGGTTGCATTTGGGGATAAACTTGCGCAAGTTCTCTCACTCGAGCAGGTTTTATTGGTTAATTCTTTTGTTACTTTATTCAAGTTTCATTGCACACAAGTGTTTCTGTTGTATACAGTTTTAAGCCGGATTTTATGTTAAATTCAACGTGTAAGTATTTTTGAAGTATTGCAGGTATTTGTATTCTTTGCTTGTATTCTTATTTACATTTTTTTTTGTCTGGTATGATTTGTAGCAAGTCTAGTTGACATTTAATCAAGTGCACAGAGTGAGCCAATGACCTGAAAAGGAGAAACCGGTTGCCGGAGAAAATGGAAAAAGAAAGTCACCGACTTTTAGAAGAGCTTTAGTGATGACGGAACTGGAGACGTTTTCATGATTGATGTTTTTTGCTCATCTTGCATAGTGTACGCATACCCGGTACATCATGAGCTTCTCCTATACATGCAGTCGATTGAGACAAAGAGTCACCAAATGGGCAATTTTGGTGTCATCATTTATAGCTTCTTAGCATGAGCGTCTGGCATCGCATTTGAATGGTCCTCCGTTCGAATGTCCCTCCTAGTGGCCTCCCCAAATTCTCTCTTTGTAACCGTTGCATTGATACTTGTGCACGGAGCCCATTGGATATTTTTTTTCTTTTTCTGTATTACCGTAGATTTATTTTTCATACGTTGTTTGTTACTTCATAGAGCTATGGTTACCTGTGGTCAGGTACTGATGCACGTACTGACCTGTAAAGAAATTGGCTACATTTTCAACCTTTTCAACCAAAGCAAATATTGCGAGTGAAAAATTATAATAAAAGAGCCAATCGCTTTGTGAAATTGCCCAATTTTTTGTCAAGGTGAACTTTGTAAGGCCTCTGTGCTGCTCCAGCGATGCGTGACTGGGCCCAAAGTAGGGTACCGGTAGGCCTAATGAAGGGTAGGCCTACCGTGTTGGAATTTTGTTTCTATTGATCAACTTGTTTTGGTTGTTGAGCTTCATGAAGGTAACGGTCTACTAATAAGCACTTTTTGAAAATGATTTATCTCTGAATTGGAAATATGACTGCATTTTGTTTATCTTGCACTTTGAATGACCTCACAATGTTCCAATGCATGTAACATGTCAAATATGTTGTTTTGAATTGTAAACACGTTTGTGTTCGCTTCAAAGGCGGCAAATGAAAAACTGCAGACGAAAATGAAAAACAGACAAACATGACTCCAAGGAACAAGTTGGATGAATTAAATGATTTGTATGCAGAAAAGAACCCCTATTATAATACATGTATGTTAGCACATTAAGTTACATGTAAATGTACTTGCACATGTAGTACAAGAGCACCAAGTGCATAGTGATAAGGGGGGGGGGTTGGATAGTTTGTGGACAAATTTGTTTAAATAATACTGTGTACTACACATTAGAGATATTTTTGGGTTCTGAATTTTCAGACAATTTTGGACTTAAGGTACCACCTTAGGCCAAGTTTCAACGGTGAGTTGAAATTCCTGGCATTGTTTTGGTCCACCACCTATGGTGCCAGTATATGATGGTCCTGTGTCTGTTTTTAGAATTGACATTTGCCAGAAACCTTTTTGAGCACATTCTCATAAAACCACTGAGAAATTGGTAACAGATGCAGGTGATGCTGTGTGCCACCCAACCTGCCAGCAAAAAAAAAACAATTGGACCTGGGGGGAATTGAACAAGGATTAGGCAGTAACATTTTATGTTCTGCATTACATGCATGCAATAAAGGTGATTCGTATTTTTTATTGTTAAAAATGGTGAATTAGGCTATTTCCATCACAAAATCGTTTTCATCTTTGATATTTTATCCCTTTCACAAATGGTGAATCATTTCAATCAATAATTTACATAGTACATGTTCATGTATGTTTGATTTAAATACTTCATTCTAAGAAACAATTAAAATTGAACTCGCCGTACACCACTTTAGTTTCAAATTTTATTTTGAAAGAAAAAATTATAAGCTTCCAACCTAGAGCAATGAACAAAGTTCAGTGCATGCTGCTCACAATGATTGACATTGACAAATATTGAGCATGTAATTTGGGTCTAAGACAAACTGCACAAAACCTCCCAGTAGTATAGAAACAAATCAAGCAAGCCAAATGTAAGAGTATAGATCCCCGTCATTCTGAATAAGAAAACTCATCATTCACTCATCCCCCTGGGTGCACCTGCACTCATGTAATTGAATCCACTACTACACCTCTGGGAATGTCGCCAATATTTTCTCAGACAGAAATATCACAGCCTCACAGCCTCAGTACTGTGCCATCATGAATATTGCCTCTCTGTGCAATGTACATGTAGCTTGGTTTTCCAATTTTTCCCATCCAACTCATCCATTTATCTTTTGTCTCTTTTTTTATTAAGAATGTACTGTCCAAGTTCTTATTTTGTCACCTTCAAAATACTTGTATGTAAAGTACTCCTCTACCAATTCAAACGTTATTCACTTTTGAATGAGACATTGATTGAATAAATCGGCTCACAATGTTTAGCCAGGGAATAATTACTTTTAATACAAAAACCCAAAATATAATGTAAAATGTAGGTTCTATTGAATCAGTCTACTCTGGATAGAGCTGTGCATGTATGAGCCAAACATCAATCTGAAATACATGTAAGCCTTTTTTTTTATAGATTGCAGATGCCCAACATACCGGAACCCTGGTAGAAAGACTGTTTTTGTTGGTTTAAACTAAAACGTACGCATGACAGTACATTAATGACGTCATGGCCTGGGCAAACTTTGTATGTCTCAAACGCAAGGGTACAATCCTGAAATCTCGTGTGTGATGGAGTGTGCTTAACCTAAATATAAAAGGGATGAAATTGCAATATTGAAAATGGATAGTGCATTGACTATGTGTGTGGGTGGGTTTGGGGGGGGGGTTGACGAGTACTGATAATCATACAGTGATAACTTCAAGTGCTTGCCACACAGTGTCGCAGCGTAACTGCGCTACCATGAACAACGCGCGGACAAAGACCCTGACAGATTGTCCGGATTAAACCCTGGGATATCGACCATTATCCCTGCCAATCAATAGGTCATTAAAAACCTAAACTGTTGTTTGGTCAGCTCGTATGTTTTGGTGCTGCGGGCAGTACGTTTAACAAGAAAAAGGGTTTCTTTATTCAGATCTGTGGCCCTGTGTTGTACATAATTTAAGGACGAGCTTGTAAACATGGTTTATTTATGTCAAAATTATCTAAGCTTGACGTACTGGTTGCACATTTGTGTTGTTGGTGTCCTTCGTGACTTGAATTACCAGAATTTCCAAATCAATATGTTTTGAGTGTGTGTCAATGGACTTTCTGCTGCAGGACCAAGATTTTGTGAACATTTTTCTTTTTCATTTAAATCTTGCTAAAAACCCTAACCCAGCTCACTCCTCCAAAATCCTCCTGGCGGTTTTGGGGGATTCTAGAGGATTGAGGATGAATGGTGATTGAATCAAATGAGGATTCTGGAGGATTGAGGATGAATGGTGATTGAAGCACATGAGGATTTTGGAGGATTGAGGATGAATGGTGATTGAAGCACAAGAGGATTTTGGAGGATTGAGGATGAATGCATTTTGAGGCAGGACTGTCTGATGATTTTGAAGGATTTGGCGTTGGTTATCCTTCATTTAAACACGAGTGCAAAGTTTTGGGATGAGGAGGATTTTGGAGGATTGAGGATGAATGCATTTTGAGGCAGGACTGTCTGACAATTTTGAAAAATTTAGGCGGAGTTGCAAAATTTTGGAAAATTTTGGAGGATTTTGGAGGATTGAGGATGGTTGTAAGCAACAAGGGCCTAGGGGGTTAGTTAATGGATCCACTTGATAAAACCAACTTATCTTTAGACCCTCTGAAAAAAAGCTGTCCTTTAGGACTACTCTTCATCTCTTACACACAAAAAGATCTTTCTACAAACTATCAGGCACAAATAATAAGAAATTTGTAATTGTTGTTGCCTATTTTATAGGTCCATCTTTTAATGAGATGTTTAATTCAAGAGTGAATAACCTTTGTATAGACCTTGTGCGTAGTGGCCATCTTAGAGGGCATGTTTTGTTATTTTAGTTCAGTGATAATGAACGCACTAAAGGATCACTCATGCATATATATCCAAGCACAACAAAGTGGCCGTTACGAGGTCTTCTGCTAGAAAAAGTAGTTGCTAGCTGGACTATTTTAAAAACAGTTGACCAATCTGCATTGATTGCCTCTGGTTTTTAGCTGTTTTTAGTTTTGTGCACACATTTTTAGCTATATCCATCAATGATGTAGGTTTTAAACCTGTTGCTCTGCCCAGGCTGGAGGTACAGTATTTTATAGTTTGGTATTATTTTTTTTCTGTTGGAACAGCTCTTTCACTACTTTGTCCCATTATAAAGGTTCACTGCCGAATGACAAATGACCCGTGATGCTAAAAACAAGGCTGTGACCTCACTTTTGGAGATTGGCCTGTGGCTTTCAGTGGGGAAGTAATTGGGACACTGAAGACAAATTGCTCTACCTCAGGCTGAAACTGATACGCCAGAATTACCTCTGCATGCATTTTGGAGAACTGGTGTCCTAGAAAAAAATCTGGGACATGCATAAATGTGGATTTCATCGTTCTTCCTGGATTTCATCGCTTGTGTATGTGTTTGTACTTGTAGCATTGTGTCTGCGTGCTGAGCATGAGCATGCACAAGTGTTTTTTTCTTTTTTGAAGGAGTCAACATTTCCTGTATTGCAGCATTAATGAAGTTGAAGTTGATGAAAAGAGTCCCACTTTTGTTAAGTTTTATTTCGAAACTGACTGAAGAAGGTGCAATTCGGTATTTATGTGATATGATAATCTGCACTCAAAGCAGCTGGTACTGGCAGGAAGTCCATTACTATTAGTAGTGAGAGAAATTTCTACCTGATTCGTCTTCATTAATTATTTACTTTGATTTGACTAAACTGTAAAAGCTATTTTTGGCACTAATCCTGAGCTGTTGTACCCCCCCCCCCCATGGTTGTACATAGGCCTATTTTCCCAAAATGTGTTGCTACATAGTCAATCAATCTCTGCTTAAGTTAAAACTTACATAAAATTGTTACATTGTCATGCCAAAATAAAGTTGCCATGATGACATACTAAATTCTCTCTATCTATTTTTTTTGAAATCTTGAACGTTAAAACCACTGGATAATATTAATAAGCCAACTTGAGACTATTTTGAAGAAAAATTTGTCATGAATAGTTCATGAGGATTCCTTCTGGTGTCAATTTTTCATTGGCTAGAAATTCTCCTAATCATGTATCTTTGGCACCAGGACTTTATATTTGACTGTACAAAGCATTCCATGTCTTCCTCAATAGAAAGAATGGAGCATCTTGATGTTGAGCCTGCTTTGTTGCTGGACTCTTTTGTGGTGTGCTAAACAGTTACATTCATTAGTGCATTCACTATTGAATTGCTGCCACAGCAGAGTAATCATGGAGCTGTTGTAATCTTGTTAGTTGTGTTTGCTGAATTGTGGCAGTACAGCCACTTTTATGTTTGCTTGCCAATTTGCCAATCAATTAGCAGTTACACTGTAGCTGCAAGTGACACAGGTGTTCTTGATCAGGGAGGGCTGTAGGCAAAATATTTGATCAGGGTTTCTTTGAAGAGCAAGGTTCATGGCATGAGGTGCAGGAAGCACTTTGTTGTGAGTGTTATGTTTTGCTCTTTTTGCACAAGGACCCTACAGCTGGGTACTGGCTCTATGGATGTAGTGTTAGTTTGCTCATGGAGGAATTCCATGGTTTGGAAAGTGGCTTGTTTTGATGCATTTTGTCATACATGAGTTTTGATGTTAGTATACATGTACCTTGAAATTGAAATTGTGTTGAATTTACTTACATTTTCCAAATTAGTCAGTTGTGATTTTAGTGCAGTATACTTTTAGCATCTTTCTAGTCATGCTTTGCCCAGCATTTTTTGGTTTTCTTCTTTTTCTTACAGTTTAATTTTTGGGTGAACTGTTACAAAAAAACAACAGTTCTGCTTCCGATTACATGGCATTTGAAAATGGGGTACATACCGTAGGTACATGTAGGTAGGGATTTTTTTTTTTTGGGGGGGCAGGTTTTTTTGTGTACGATCATATGGAGGTGTCTGCATGTAGTTAAAGGTAAATTAAAGGTTGTAATTGATGATTTTCAGGGTTTTTCCTAATTTTTCCCAAAGGGAATTAGGGTAGGGGCTGTCAAAATAGGGTAGGTGGGGTAACCGGAAGCAGAAGTATTATTTTTTGGACCTTTAGGCCTACCTGTACACGTTTGTATCTGAAATACTAAGCACAGATTACAGACATTGATAAACCTTTACCAGGCTGGTATCAATTTCTTTTTGGAACAAGTCTCAGTTAAACTGAAGCACACCTACAGTTGCAAATGCAGTATCAAAGTACTGGTTTGCCCTCCTGTTGAACCTGTTGGGTAATGTCACAGTATCCGGCATACACTTTTGTATATGCATATGAACTGTGAGTGAACCAAGTTTCAGTCTGGAAAAGAAATGCTTTGAAATGTTAGACAGGCTCTCCAAAATCTTCTGAAGACTTAGCACACACTTACACTGATGACCTGTGTTGTCAATGTTATTTTTTGGAGTTTGTGTTGTCCTGAGGGCAGGGTTCTTACTTGGAAAGGTCTTTACATTGTTGTTTGTATATGGAGCCGGCCTACACTTGAATGAAGTGGTTTTTTTCTGAAGTACCGGTAGTCACACTGTGCAAATACCATAGAGCTGTATTAAATTACTAGAGTGCTAAATCTTCATTCTTGCGCGCGGAGACGCTTTGAAGCCGTTGGGCTGTTTGCGTAAAGCAAAATGACACGCTCATTTGCTGATCGTGCGTTGCGGTTTTGGGCGTATCGGCTTCGATGACGCACCGGTATGGAATACAAACGCAGATATGCAAATAGACATACAAAATACGTACACAATTTCTAGTTCTCCATGGGTTTGTGTACAAACATGGATGCGCCCAGCAGGTATCAATTTGTACATGAGTGGCAAATACTGACCATTGAGCCATTTTGTATGAAGTGCTTTTTTTCTGAAGTAGTCACATTGTGCAAATGGTTTGTTTGCAAGCTGTAACTTTGTTCTTTCCTTCACTGACTAAATCCGTGGTCGTATTTGATTTTTTGGTAAACGTTTTATACGGAGACTGTTGTGAACTTTTCAAATTAAGTCCAGTGCGGACTGACCATCAGTACACTTCCTTATTGTCAAGTGTTGACAGGGAGAGGAGTATCTTTTATGTGTTAGGAACCTTCAACCAATGCATCCTTTGAAAGAACTTATTCCGTCCCTGTCAATGATTCATCCAGTTTTCTAAAGAATTAATTTTCAATTTTTCAGTCTCAAGATATTTGGAGTGCAAACATGACCTCATTCTCAGGTTGAACAATCACCGGATAAGGTGTTGTGCAAATAAATGATTACACTTGCAATGTAACCTATTACAACCAAAACAGGTGTGCCGTTGGTTCCAAACGACAGCCCGTAGCGATTAGGAATTGTTAGAGTATCATTATAATGAAGTTAGATTCTGCCAGTCAAAGTGACGAAGAGGGGTCTGACGTTGTTTGGGACTTTGCCAAACTGCGATTCTCGTGCACGCGGACTTTGGATACGAACACAATAGAAACACGGAGAGCGGTGTCAAAAAATGTCAGCGTCACAGATTGATCAGTGTTTAATCATTGACGGCCACTTGTATCCACAGATAATTGAAACAGAATTTCATCACGGAATGCTTAGTAACCTGACGCTACAGCGTTATTTGTGTAGGGATCCTGTACCTTTAAAAAAAAAAAACTGGTATAATATGGACATTGTCGTGATTTTAGTTGGTTTAAATTTGTGCTGGTTTTAAACATCTCAATCGTGAGTATTGATAATTTGAGTTATTAATGGTAACGTGTTTGAAAATATGTGTTAGAAATTGCTTAAATTGATGATTGTATGCAAGGGGGAAAAGGAAAATGGGATGTTTCGTACTTTTTGTGATCTGGTATTCCCAGCTTTTCAAGAACAGCCGCACCCATGCTAAACACAATAGTTGCGCATGGTTTCTAAAGGTCTGAGTGCCAGTATGTACCCTGTATGCGTCGCACACACAGTGTGTTACGTCGCCTAATTTTTGGGCAGCACAGACAAACATGAACATATCCGTAATGTTTTGGTTTTGAACCAACTTTTTAAAAGAGAGTGTTTTTCTGTACTGGCCTGGGTGTGTAAATAAGTCCATAAAAAGATGTTAGCAATGCCAACTTAGATAAACCCTAGCCACGGAGTCATTTCTGCTGGAAGGCTTGTCCGAGTCAGTTAAATTGCATTTAAAGTACCCAACGCATACTATGTACATTGTAAATTGTACACATTTACTTAAAAAACAACAACACAGCAACAACAAGCCCCCATAATGTACCAGTGCTACCGAAATTTATGTGCATAGCCCAGCATCCATAAAACTCCTGCCAATCAGCTGTTGCATGTAGACGTCAGCAGATTTTTTTTTAAACGAGCAAAACCAAGATCATTTTGACTTTGATCTGTGCCGTAGAGAGAATGTTATCTCATTGAAATGGTTTTATTTTCCATTGTCTGCTATTGTCCTCCATTTTATTGCATTGTCGTAAATTGATTCACAATGCACTAATGTCTTTATTCCAGGTCAATCATGCCAACTTGACATTGTATGAAAAATCCCTGGAGCCTTATTAGCCCTCAACATTTTTCTAATACTTTGTCATAGAACTACATGCACAAAATATCATAATGGATAAGTCACTGTAGAACTTTATACAAAAAAAAAAGGATATTTAAATTGTTCTGATGTTCTGAAGTCCTCACTGAAGTGGTGCGACCAAAATCACGTGCTTGCAAATATTTGACAGGAACCACTGGATGATTTTGTTTCGTGACTTGAAGGTATCTGGTAATGAATTTGTTTGTTTGTTCTTCTTACAGGGGCATGAATGGATTCAATGAAAGTGCACTGGCCGGTTGGCTTGCTGATGACGTTATTGAGTAAGTCCTGCTTCTTCTGTTTTCCATTTTTTCGGGGGGGGGGGGGGGGGGGGGGGTGATGGGTTGGTGCTGGGCCTCATTTGATGCTAGGGACGCCCTTTTTTTCTTTTTGTCCCCTTGTCTTTCCTGCTGTTAACATTTCAAAAATCTGTGGAGGGAAAGGGGAAGTAAACTTGGCATACACAATGTAGGAGGAGGCATGATTTTTTTTTCAGACTTTTTGTCTGAAAACACAAATTTTGAACATGAGAGAAAGACATCAACATAGACCAATCTAAGTTGCCCACTTTTTCCCACGGCGGGTGTGAAATACGCCCTTGGCTTGAGCTGTATATTGGTTGGTGGGTTGGTTGGCGGACAGTTTACTCAGCCATATATTGTATTCTTGCAACTCGAGTATTACAGCTTTGCATTCGAAGACGGCTTTTGAAAATACTGATGTGCGTGTTTCTAGTTTGCATATTCTTGCATATTAGATCACGCCTCATTCGGGTGCACAGACGGTGCCGTATTAAAGAAGGCCTTTCCAACGGTGCGTCTTAAGAAGTACTGTTGGAAATTTCCGTTTGTAGTTCTTTTTTTTATACGGTGAAGCGCGCGCAAGCGTTGACACGACGCACACGCGTGTGGTTGCTATAATTCGTCGGATCAGTGCGCGACATCGGGTAGCAGCAATCGGTTCAGTGAGAACGTGTCTCGAGCGCTGAATTCAGGCCCGATTCAAAACATGATTCAGCAACTTTTGATTTGAAATCGAGATCCTAGAATGTTGTTTTTCTCGGAATATACAGCTGAAGCTGAGCTGAAACTTTATCGGGTTAGTTGTTCAGTATCCTTCATTAGATTTTGAACACTTTTGTTGCTTCAAACGAACAAAATGCACAAATTACAAATGATGGACTTTAAAGCTGTCTTCACACGTTACCCGGCCACTGTGGGTTGTACCACTTGGTACTTTTTGTGATTACTCTGGTTTCCAACATTACTGGGACGCTTTAAAGCTTGCTCTGGTATTTCATCCAATGAATGCACTCGCCTTTAGTGGTCAGAGCTTTCACAATGCATGTGCGATGGACGCTCAGGCATGGAAGTGTCCCAGTAATGGCGCATAAAACTGTCGCCATAATTTCAAAATTGGATTGATGAACATGATTAGAAAGAAACGCATCTTTTCATCCAAATATCCAGACGCTTTTTAAAATCTCCCAAGCATAGCACGTCTTCACCTCTCTCGTGTGACCCCTTGCCAAATAACTTATGTTGTGGAGAATTCATGTCCTCTGTACCACCCGTTTCCCCAAGGAACTTGATTTTTAATATCCTTGTCTACAGGATGCACATGACAAATGAGGACACAGTAGTGAGATGGTTGCAAGATCTGAGGACCTCGACAGAATGCGAGTGCATGTGCATACTGCAAGGCAAGCCCATCCGGACCTCGGCACACGACATGGCTAAGGTCACCTCCAGTGCACGAGGTTTGTCATCTTTGCCAGCGTCTCTGTCAAGAATTTTGTACAAACTCCAACAGAAGTGTTGTTCATTGACTGATTTTTAGACTGGCCTACTAGAGTCAGGCAAAACCAAATAGTATTAGGAGCCACTAATGTTGTCCCAAATAGATGTTAGTTTCAAACAAGTGTCTTTTTTGTATACATTTTTCATTGACTGGGCTCTGGTGTCATTCCGAGTAACTACAACAGTCTTTTTTCCAACTTTCACTCGGGAGGTAACACACTGAGTATACAGTGTTTAAAAACGTCGGTGAAGGGCAAAACCTAATTTGATTTACAACAGTCTTGCTCTAAACTGTTTAAAACATTGGACTTATCAGGTAGGCCTAAATATATGTATTTCATTCAAATCTTTGGAAAAATATATTTTGGTACGACTCGTGAACATGTTGAACACCAATCTGAGACAGGCTTTAATCAGGGGCGGATCCAGGATTTTCCAAAAGGGGGGGGGGCGTGAAATTTTGCAAACCTGTGCGGGAAGTTTTGTTGTGACACACCAACTCGCGAAGCCACAGCGTGGGGTTAATTTTGAACTATAGAAGCTCTCTGGTGCATTTTAGAGCAAATCTGAGGGTCTCTGCGGCAGATTTTTCCTCAAAATTCAGAGGAGATTTATAATATTTTTAAAAACAAATATTGAATAATCATTTCACATCATTACAACTTCCTAAACTGGAAACGTTGCGCATACGGCGCATATCAGTGTGCATATAACAGCACTGTGTATTGTGTGGGACCCGGAAAAACCCATCTCGTTATAAATGTTTATTTTAATGGAAAATACATACACAGAAAAGAGAGATCACATTCTGGGAATTAATTTGAAAATTTTTTCGCAACCGTCGCAACATATATAATTATGTAGCCCGTAGTCACTGGTTCTGGTCCTAGATCCTAGATCATAGCTTTGATTCTGTTGGGAACGCGATGGGAACCAGTGAATGGGGATGGCAATGCACTGCACTGCACTGCCGCATGCCGTATGGAATATCGTACAGCGGCATGGCTTCGATGTCGTGAATGTGCACTTTGATGACACATGCGTCAGAAATACAGGCTTTTTCCGTCAAGATTAAGCATGTCCAGGTGAAATTAAGAATGGCGTGTGTAACATTTTGTTTTTTTCTGAAGAAAAAAGAACGGGGCGTGCGCCCCTCATGCATCCCCCCCCCTCCCGGATCCACCCCTGTTAATTGCCAACTCACAAATGACATACATTTACTTTTTTACATGAAAGAAAATTGAGTGGAAACAATGTTGTTATTTTTTGTCTTTCGTGTTTCATGCAAGTGTGTTTCAAGGGGGGTGGGGGAATTGGGGGTTTACCCCCTCCCCCACTTTTTGACCAACGGGTAATGGGCCATTGGATCATCTCTCTCAAAATTTTGGTTGTAAAAAATTACAATAAAATCATTTTAGCTAATTACAAAAAGGAAAATAATTGAATATTTACGGGCCATAAATTTCCAGTATTAACTGTTGCGGAAGTTTTAGGATGTTTTTGGGGGTCATCACCCTCAGTCGTAAACACAGATTTGTGTCACTGTTGCTATGGCAACCTTTTGGGTTCCAATGATAAAGATAATGCATTCTCTTTCTTTTTTATGTACAGTGTCATGAAGCAGTTTGTAATAAAACAAATTGTGTTCCTAAAATACAAAAAAGTCTGAAGTTTTAATCCAGATTATCTGGACTAACATCTGTATCTTTTATCTGTAATTTCATTGTAATGTGCGCTCATAATCTGATATAATCTTGAAGATTACATCTGGATGAGACCCTCATCCTTGCTTTTTGAAAAGAAATTATCACTTGTCAAAATTAAGCTGTAAGCTTTAAGACTACCTGTACAACCTATTGTAAACTGCAAGGCATCTTAGAATTTTGCTGTTTACCAAAACCTTGGGAAATGTCAGTGGCAGTTTCTTCTTTGTGTGATTCTCATCCTTCCAAGGGCATTTTTGTACAACAATAATGACTTATTTTTTTTAATTTGATGTGATTTTTTTTCTTTGTCAGATAATATTTACATCCTCAGGCAGCGAGCCAGTTCTATCTCAGCAGATTTTGCCAAATTATACTAGTAAGTGTTTCTGAATTATTTATGGGAAATAATGCAATGCCACAAAAACTATGGCTTCATTCACATGCAAGCCCATTACGTTTGATGTGGTTTCTAGTGGATTTAACATAGGGACATAGCTGCCTGTAGGACTATAATAGCCACATTGTAGCGCAGGGTAGAATTTGCATCGCGTCAGTGTCCTCTTGCATGATGCCATAAAGCTCTGTTTTTGTAAAAAGAAAAAAAAACATTCTTAAAGGGAATATACAACATTTGCAAATATCGAAAAACAAAATGATCAAATGGTAACGAAATACTTTACTGGACAGTTAGGGAATGACAGTCTAAAGCATCCTTTAAAATCATGGCTCCTGATGTGCTGACATTTTTAAGTAAAGTGGTATTTTTGTATCAGTTTCCAACACTGGTCGGCCGACTGCTCCTAATTTTTCATATTTAATTATTCCGCATTTTCTTTGCAATTGATTACGCACCTGTGAAGGGTACAAGCCAGCTAGACTGATTCTCTGACCTTACAATTCCCCAACATCTATAAATTGCTCCGTTTTATCTTAAGTGGGGTCAGGGAACCAGACTACAAGAACATGATTGGTTTTCTTGGTTTTTCGAACATCTATGAACCCAAAACGTTAAACAAGTAAGTGTAACCATATTTGCTATGACATAAAAATGCTCCAAATTCATTTATTTCTGAAAATTACAGCAAAAGCAAATGTTGTACATTCTCTTTAAAATCGAAGAAAAGGATTTGACGTGGAAATATCCACAAATCAAAAGATGAGCATAAAAATGATGTAGGCCCTACATTTACATGATCATGTAGATGTATTGTACAGTGTGATAATGAAGTAGTGCTTTCCCAGGGGAAACCATTTGCAAGGTGATGAGCAATGTGAGTTAGTGTATAAAAGTAAAGAACAAGTGGTAATGTGGATATTTTTTTGTTTTCTCAAACAGTAAACTTGATTCGGGTTCTTGGGATCAAGTCCACTGGTTGTGTCTTTCATTGACCATTCGTCTACGCACATTCCTCCATGAGTGTACCTCCTATGTCCCCACCATGCCACTGCAATTGTTCCAAGTAGGTATTACCTTTCAATTTCTTGAAACACAATAGAGTACAAATACAGGAGTAATTACACTTTATAACCTTTTTCCCCTTCTTAAACCTAATCATTTGTGCAATAAATACATAAATCATTAAAATAATTTCATTTTTCCTGCACAATCTGTTTAAAAAATTTATGATTGAATTGAATCCTGTTTCAGTTGAAATGCTTCAAACGGTATATAGTCACAGACAACAGGATCAGCATGTCAGTTGCTGTGTAGTTTGAGTCTCAGAAAAAGAGAATCTGTGATTGAGTTTAGAAGAATCCTCGTATACTTTAGAAGTCTGAGTTTTTGTTCGTTATGCTCACATTTCTTCCATATTTGTTTTGTTACAGCGACAACAGACAGTTCTTGAGGAATGTGGTCGCCTTGTGAAGCATGCGGAGAGGTACGAATATATTGCCTTTTTTTCCCCTGAGAACTAAAAAAAAAAGAAGAGTGTAGCATGGATGTGTGACTGTAAGGCCAAAAAAAAAGTCTCCGGTTTCTGGTATGGAGCTTGCCCAAAAAGTGGTGCGGCGACGCGGCTTTTTTTTTTTTTTTTACCTGATTTTTTTGCTTCAAATGTCAGCTGCTGACTGCAAATGGTGCCCGACTAAACTTAGTGCAAATATATGGGAGTCCAGAGAGGCCACATAAAGCTTATTCTCGACCATAACCCAATCTAAAAATACGTTAAAATTGTGCAGCAGCAGGATTCCAGTCAAACCAGTGAGTTTGGCGGTTCTGAGACATCATCTTTCATTGAAAAAAAAACTTTTTCATTTTGCCGACGCGCATGGCTACGGCGACGCGCGCGCATACCAGAAACCGGAGACTTTTTTTTTGGCCTAAAGAGAGTGTTTCAAAGTCAAAACAACATTCTTTGGAGTCCTGTGGCCTCGTGGTCTGGAGCATTGAATTCGTGGTCTGCAGGTAATTCTGCAGGTTGTGGGTTCGAGTCCAGCCTGGGGTTATGGTGCGTGCGCCCTTGGGCAAGGCACTTGTCACTCTATACTCATTGCAAGGGCAGAGATGGTTATTGTGGTTGATTTTAGCCGCTTTGCGCCAAAATGACAGCATTGAGCTGTGTACTTCCCAGGTTCAGGTAGCTGAGATTGTGTTTGGAATGTTTCATTGGCCCAGTGAGAAGGTTTATAATGATGTACATGTAGCACCTTGAGCACCAATATTGGTGGACACGTGCGCCTTATAAATACACATTATTATTATAATTGTTTGCTTCCCTTTGAAATCATAACTACTCCACAAAGTTGAGAAAGGCAGGATGAAATCGAATGCGTTTCAACTGAAAGTGTCCAGATTCAGTTGTAACAGATAAACACTATTTGATTCAGCACTGAAACCCATTGAATCTGGGGGCGTTACATTGCAGCATTTTTATAGTGTGTACATCTGGATCACATGTTAAGAGGAAAAGCACTCTGACAAAGACGGCTTTGCAGTATCAAATTCACTGCCAATATGAATCAATTGCTCTTTTTATGTGGCACTCCTGCCTGGAAATTGTAAAACCAACAGAGCATGACAACTATTGCCTGAGCTGCAAAGTAAAAAGAAATCTTAACTCAAAACTGACCATCCTTCTTGACCTTTTTTTTAATACAGTACAACATCCGAGTCGTTTGGGACTCTTAGGTTTTTAAGGGATATGTCTGGGGCTATTTTTACCTTTCTTGGTGACGTGCAGAGTTTTCGTGTTGAACATTTTTAATGTGATTTTTACTGAAATCTGAATACATTTCATAACTAAGTATACAATTTTAATATTTAAAGCCAATTTTAATTTTCTTTTCCAGCTGCATTTAACTCAATAGTTGGTTTTTATCATCATCATCATTTGACATAGACTTGCGTCCGTGGCCCCCTCGTCCTCAGATTGTAATGGAGGTGTATCCCTTGGGTCGCCGCCTTCACCTGTTCTCTTTCAATCGTCGCTATCCTCAGCTCTTCCACACTTCTGCCACTTCCACTTTGTCACATTTTTTA
This sequence comes from Patiria pectinifera, assembly GCA_029964075.1. Lineage (NCBI taxonomy): Eukaryota > Metazoa > Echinodermata > Asteroidea > Valvatida > Asterinidae > Patiria > Patiria pectinifera. The sequence goes on along the minus strand of CM057130.1, from coordinate 5,932,070 downwards.
TTGTGTTTTTTCTAATGTTTATTAAAGGGAATATACATCATTTGCTTTTGCTGTAATTTTCAGAAATGGATGGAATTGGGGGGTTAGAAATATATAGCAAATATAGTTACACTGACTTTTTTGAGGTTTTGGGTTCGAAAATGCTATAAAAACCAAGAAAAACGATAATTTTCCTGTAGTCTGGTTCCCTGACTCCATATAAGAAGAAACAGAGCAGTTTACATACATTGGGGAATTGTAAGGTCAGGGAACCAGTCTAGCTGGCTCGTACCCGTTCATAGGCTTGAAATCGATTGCAAACAAGTGCGATGGTCAATTGGGGCCAGTATTTGAAAAAAAAGCCAGTTGTTTCCAACGCTGATCGGCCGATCAGCGTTGGAAATTGATACAAAAATACCACTTTTCTTGAAATGACAGTATACCAGGTGCCATGATTTTACAGGATGCTTTACACTGTCATTCACTAACAGCCTAGCAAGGTATTTCAAAATGATTTGGTAGTTTTATTTTTTGATGTTTGCAAATGTTGTATTCTCCCTTTAAGTTTTGACCATGTGGGGGTTTGAGCAATAATTCTTAATTTTTTTATATTCCTACATGGTAGGGCCCTTAGGGAGAGAACTGTTCACTGAAAAATGGTTTGGCTTTCCTGGTAAAATAATACGAAAGACTTCAAGAATCTTTAGTGATAGTTGTGATTGGATCAGTAAATCAATTTGTTTTTTTTTAATTTACAGTTTTGAAGAGTTGAACGGGACTCTACCCCCTGCGTTACCGACTTTGAACGTACTGAGCAGTTTAGGGAAGGCGTTCAACGACTTGGTTCACATGGTGCAAGGCATCCTCATTCAGGTCAGAATACCTCTTTATTAAGGTGAAGTTATTGTTCAGTGATGCCTGTGAGATAAGGACATTGGATGTTTCTTGGGACACAGTGCTTTGTTCTGATTTCTTTGTTCGTTGGAATGAAAGTTACTTCACGTGAGTGAGAATGCAATTGGAATTTAACATAAGGAAACATTCACGTTAGAATTTGTCCAGCTTTAACTGTCACCCCTTGAACAAAGACATTGACAAAATGGGTATGTACTGCAGGCTAGCTCAGTTGGTAGAGCACCGGAAAGATACATTTTATAATAGCAGGTTCAATTTCTCTTTTTAAATTCAAAATAATTAACCTAAAATGTGTTCAACTTTATAAATTTCGTAACTCAAAACTTGCAACTTCACAAATTTCTAAGTTGCATTCCCTTTCACGCTGATTAATTAGGATGTACATAAGGACAATTTTGTGAGCATTGCATATTGGTCTTTTCAATAGTTTGGAAGAAAAACAATTAATTACTAGGGTGATATCTCCAAGCAGCAGGAAGTTGTTTGAGTTAAAAATTAAGTTGTTCAAATTCTCATTTCCCTGATGCAAACATTCCATCTTATAAATCAAGATATCCATTAATCTCACCAATACCAGGTCGCTTTATGCACAGAAATGATGCTAATTTGATAATCTTGATTTGTGTTTTCTTTTCAGACGGTTGTGAGGAGTATTCACGAGTCCGCCAGTGAGTACAACATCAAGATTGCCATCAACTCCATACACTGTCTGTCTGAAGATGATAGTGAAATCAGAAGGTTACTTGCCAAGGTAAGGTCTCGTTCATGGTTAAAGATAGAGTCCATCATTTGTAATTTGTGCATTTTGTTTGTTTGAAGCAACAAAAGTGTTCAAAATCTAAAGAAGGGTACTGAACAATTAACCTGATGAAGTTTCAGCTCAGCTTCAGCTGTATATTCCGAGAAAAACAGCATTCTAGGATCTCAATTTCAAATCAAAAGTTGTTGAATCATGTTTTGAATTGGGCCTGAATTCAGCATCCGAGACACGTTCTCATTGAGCCGATTGCAGCTACACGATGTCGCGCACTGATCCGAATTATAGCAACCGCGCGCGTGTGCTTCGTGTCAACGTTTGCAAGCGCTTTGCCGAATAATATTACGAACAACTAACAGAAATTTCCAATGGTGCGTCTTAAGACGCGCCGTTGGAAAGGCCTTCTTTCGTTGATTACTTCAAAATAATTTCATAGGGAGTTTAGTCCCCTTACTATCTTTCAACCAAGTATGTTTTTCAACAATAATTACGCCAGTTACTTTTCGGATGGCTGCAAATGATGGACTATAGCTTTAACACATAAGTTGTTTTACTTCTCAAAAATATGGTGCAGGGATGAATTTTGACAGGATTTTTCCCGATTTTAGGATTTGTTTTTGTCAGGATTTTCTCCGATTTCAGAATTTATATAGAATCCCTTTTGAAATTTGGAATTCTGTAGGTGTTACTGTAAAGGTGTTTTTACTTATGAAAGTTTTAATGGGACAAAAGAAAGGGTATTGTAAGGGGTGCCTTTAAAGGGAAGATACAACATTTGTAAACATCAACAAAACGAAATGATCAAATTATCACAAAATACTTTACTGGATTGTTAGGGAATGACAGTCCTGTAAAAATCGTGGCTCCTGGTGTGCTGATATTTTCAAGAAAAATTGTATTTTTCCAACGCTGGTCGGCCGACCAGAGTTGGAGAAAACTAACTATTTTTCAAAAACTGCTCCGAATATTTCTATAATTAGTTATTCCGCATTTTTTTTGCAATTGATTGCACACCTGTGAAGAGGTACAAGCCTGCTAGACTGATTCTCTGACCTTACAATTCCCCAAAGCCTACACATGTACATATTGCTCCGTTTCATCTTAAGTGGGGTCAGGGAACCAGACTACAAGAAAATGATTGGTTTTCTTGTTTTTTTCAGCATCTACAACAATTAATCCAGCATCTATTAACAATATTTGCTGTAACGTTTATTTTTTGCAAATCCATTTATTTCTGAAAATTGCAGCAAAAGCAAATGTTGTACATTCCCTTTAAGCAAATACGAACATATACCATAGACCCTATGTTGCTCTGGGCCCTATGTTGCTCTGACCCTTAAACTCTTTGCTGATTATTGCGAAGGATTTTTCATTTCCCCCAATCTGATCCCTGGAGGGTGTTTCGGCAAATACTTTGAAGATTCTGACTTTATTTAACCCTGCTTCTACTGTGATGATTACAGTTGCTGCATTCTAATTTCCATGTTTGTGTTCAGATTGAAGGGGTTTCAATATTTTTCCCGTGATTTTGAGAGATTTTTTTTAAACTCTTGCCTCATTATTGTCACAGGAGGGCGCTATTCCAGCTTTACTGCAGCTCTGCCAACAAGCATCTCTCAATGCCATGAAGCCCATGGCTCTCAAGACCGTGGCTAATCTGTGCAATGTTGCAGAGGGAAGACAGGAGTTGGAGAGGGTAAGACCAAATGAAACCAAATTAGAAATACTCAACATCTTAATAATGTGAGCCTATTTTGCCCAGAGGTGGCAGCAAGTCATTTTTTGCAAGTCCAAGTCAAGTCACAAGTCATTGTTTGCAAGTCCAAGTCAAGTCACAAGTCATTAGGTCCAGTCACAAGTCAAGTCACAAGTCATTAGGTCCAGTCACAAGTCAAGTCACAAGTCATTTGGTCTAAACACAAGTCATGTCACAAGTATCTTTGTCCAAGAACACGTCAAGTTGCACATTATTTTGTCCAGCTGTAATAAGCTAAAAGAACCTGGCGTCAACTTACGAGTTATTTTGAACATGCCTCCTTAATTCCCCTTTTTCAATGTGTTGTTATTACTATTCTTGTAGTTTATCACATATCTGTCGGATATTTGCCCTTTGTATACTTTAATAAATTTACTTTACATTGTAGAAATAAATGTTGAGATGACATGAAAAAAAGACTTCACTCACTCGATTACATGTAGTATACTAACACTTTATTGTTCAATTTTCATGTATACTAAACGCCGACCAATGGGTTAGGCTATCCGGTATTTTACATGCAATTGACAAAGGCCTGCTTTCTTTTCATGAAAGGTTCCTTTCAAAGTTTGTTCAACCATTACATTAAGCAAGAGACTTGGTCATTGAAAACTGTGTAGTTTGTTGTGACAGTCTTATTGAAAACTTTTGAAACTAGTGGGAACTATTCATTTTACTGGATTTAGCGTCTGACTTGGGTTGGTAACAAGTCATTTTTTGCAATCCCAAGTCAAGTCACAAGTCATTGTTTGCAAGTCCAAGTCAAGTGACAAGTCAAAGCTGGTATTTACAAGTCAAGTCACAAGTCACAAAAATAGCGACTCGAGTCCGACTCGAGTCCAAGTCACATGACTTGAGTCAGCAACTCTGATTTTGCCAGTTTATAACTCAAGCGGATATGTGTATGGGAAGTGGCTTACAAATTTACATCACTGCATCGGAAAATTTACATGCCCCTATATGCAAAATATTTCACCAAGAATTCTTGTATCTTTTCAGGCAAGTGGCGTGGAATACCTGAGTGAAATCTTGTCTTCTCCCACGGCAACGGAGGCAGTCAAGGCAGAGGCAGCGTCAGTCATTGCACAGATCACGTCACCGAATATCGACAATTACCATCACTTACTAGGGTTCATTGAGTACATGGAAGACTTGCTGAAAGAATTAACTGGTAAGATCGACGGCCAGCAGGGTAACGAAGATCACTAGTCAGATTTGTTGTGAAATCCTTCACAAGTCAACTCATAAACCAATCACAACTAACGTCGTTAGTAACAAGGTACGAACAATCGGAAAGAAAGGGCTTTGACGTCAGCCCAGCAGCTTGTGAATTTAATCAAGTCTGAGTCATCTGTGATTGATTATTCATAAGATGGAATTTTTGCTTCGGGGTGATGTATATCAAATTAGGTTTTGCCCTTCACCGACGTTTATTCACTGTATACTCAGTGTGTTACCTCCCGGGTGAAAGTTGGAAAAAATCACTCGGGTGGGACTCGAACCCACGACCTCCTGCTTTCTAGTGCAGATGTCTTACCACTTGACCACCGAGCTAACGGGATCGGGTGGCTGGTTCGAATCTGATGTACATAGCATGATAGCAGCGAGTACCGCATTAACTATTCATAAGATGGAATTTTTGCATCGGGGTGATTGACGTAAAAATCACCCCAAATTTGATCTGTGATTGACTTGTGATGTTTTATTTGTTTTCAATAAATCATTTGCATTGACACTTCCTCAGTTCCCAAAAATCTGTAAAGCTCATTCCTTCATTAAAAACACAACTGGTTATAAATTTGGTTTAAAATTGTTGGCCCTCCATTTTAATATTTTAAATGTGGCCTACATTGTGTTATATTAGTGTGAGCTTTGAAAATTAAATCGGATAATCTTGTGGTCTTAATTTTCTGCCTTCAGCGTTATCCGGGTGTGCTTCATCAAGTTCTGTCTTTGTCATCGCGACTTCTGCAATAGCCAACATCACCTTCATGGACAGCATGGCCTGCGATTGCCTGGCCAGCTTCCACACAGCGAGGGCGCTAGTCAAGGGCTGCAATAACGGCATGGCCAACACCTTGTACTGCAAAGACCAGGTAAAAAAAATATTTACATATTTGTTAGGTTCAATATTTCAATCAAATTCAGGATTATATTTTCATTAGTTAGGATTGACCCAGTGGAATGTCTTACTGAACTCTGACCTTTTTCCATCATAAAATAGTGTTTTACATTGTACTATTCTGCCTGAAAAGTTGTATGATTATACAGAGTATTAAAATAATGAATCGCACCAATTCTAATTGAACACTTTGAAGCAGATATGCATGCATAAGATTTGAATAAAAGCTAGTTGTGCCGGTCCAAGAGGGCCAGCCTAAAGTCTCTTTGTACCTATCTCACTGACTGACTGAAACTTGTGAGTTGGGCAGTGCTATTGTATAGGATTACCCTGTAATACTAATGGATGGGCTCAATCCGACCCATTGTGTAGACCACATGCATGAAAAGACTTCCAGTCAATAGCCATTCTGAATCAATTGAATAGAATTTTGTGCACTCTGGGACCAGCTTTACTAGGCTCGCCTAGATTCATTAAAGATGAGAAATTCTTCTCTTATATTAAAGATGAGAAATTCTTCTCTTGTTAAAGATGAGAAAATCTTCTCTGATATTAAAGATGAGAAATTCTTCTCTTATATTAAAGATGAGAAATTCTTCTCTTATATTAAAGATGAGAAATTCTTCTCTTGTTAAAGATGAGAAATTCGTCTCTGATATTAAAGATGAGAAATTCTTCTCTTGTTAAAGATGAGAAATTCTTCTCTGATATTAAAGATGAGAAATTCTTCTCATGATTAAGATGAGAAATGCTTCTCTCATATCCGAACTCTATGGAATAAATAGTGAGTGGTCTGAAAGGAAGCAAGTTGCAGTTATGGTGAAACCTTCTACTGATATTTTCAGGTAGCAACAATACTGGCCAACATGGCCGTCACGGACCAGTGTCGGAAAGAGATCATGGTGTCGGGCGGCACGGAGCTGTTGGTGGACTTTCTCCACACGAGGGCGCTAGTCCACCCGAGCAGCGCCAAGAAAGGTCTGAAGGGCAGCGGGCTGAGCGGCGGCTGCAGCGGCAGCGGTGGCAAGCAGGATGTGGTGATGTCGTCGTCTTGTGAGAAGGTGCACCAGAAGGCAGCCATTGCCCTAGCAAGATTGGCCAGAGACCAGGATAGCGCTGAGCTCATTCTGGAATTAGATGGTGAGTTTTACTCATATTCCTTGTTCTTCTTGGTTCTTGGTTCTTGGTTGGTTCATCTCCTAAATACTCCGCGTGGGAGTTTATACAGGAGGCCAGAAACACCGGGGCAAACTCCTTCTCTTTGCGATAAGTGTCAATGGGTTCTTTTACGTGCGTTGGATGACACAACACACGGGACCTACGGCTTTACGTCCCATCCGAAGGACGAAGCAATAATGGTTAAGTGCCTTGCTCAAGGGCACAAGTGTCCACCCGGCGGGCTCAAACCCACGCCACTGTTGCCTCTGAAACACCAGAGCATGAGTCCGGTGTTCTTAACCGCCGGTGTTCTTAACCGCTAGGCCATGACACTCCACATGACTTGTACAATGTACCACTCCCTCCCCCCCCCCCCAAAAGCCGTCATGCCTGTTGCTCTCTTCTATTCTATGGTTTTAAAGATTCATTGTTGGATAAACACTATGTAATACAGTGTAGTACAGGTGGTAATGGATTGATTGCATCAGTATCATTGCATCAATATCAGTTCAATCTTATTGGACTTTATAGGCACCGATGGGTTCTACATAGTTTGAGTGCATGACAGGCTGGCATCCATATGTTGACATAGCCTTGGATATCCTAGGTGCAGGAATGAACTGGTTAAGAGATTCCAATAGGAAACGGATTAAGAAAGATCATTTTTTTTCATTTTTTTTTAACAAGGCATATCTGGGCCTTAACAGCTAGAAACATTATTAATTGAGACTGCTGATGGCTTGTCGCCCAGATAGCGATTCACCACCCTACTGAAGCTGGCCAGGTTCCTGTTAGTGGGTATGTGGGCAGGAAGAGAGTTCCATATGCGGGCCGTAGATGGTAAAAAGGACCTTTGATGGTTGACCAGGTTTGATCTTGGTACCTCCATTGCCAGGTTGTATGATCGGACAGACTGCCGTAGCCTTGGAGTTAAACCATCCAAAGACATACCTGAAATGTTGCGAAGCAGTTTGATTATGGAATTCTTGCATAACCATTTCAGATGGTAATTAGAAAGAGTTTGAATGCCTGTTGTGCTTTTCTTTTTTTTGTTTTTGTACCTCTGCAGCGATACCAAGATTAGTGGAGCTTTGCTGCAACAGACGAGAGAGGAATGACAGTGAGCCGGTCCTTGTTGCCTGCCTTGTAAGTTAAAAGGTCTAAAATAAAGAAAGCAAATTGGGGTTGGGGTTAATGTTTCTTGAAAAAGAACTTCGTCTGGATGGTTAAGTTCAAAGTTTAAACTCGGACCTACGTTTTTTGTACCGTTAGCCGTTTGCATGTTTCAGTAGTCCTCTGATGTTCAGTTTCAATAATATGACCTCATTTTGGACAATCCTTTACCCTTCTGTTTTTCCCAGGCTGCATTGAGAAAGCTCCACAACCTCCTGGGCCCTTCCGTCTTCAAGTCTTCCGACGTCGACCAGCTCATCAAACCAAGACTCATCGACTCGTACCTCATGTGTTCAGCAACTAAAGAGAGTTTTGTATGACATATGGCCAGAAATGTGCACATATATATTCTACACCTTTGTTGACTGGCGTTCCAGAGTCGCACTGAACAAAATGGTTTTAGGAGCAACTTTAGATTTTAGTTTCAGGCGAGCAAACTCATGTTCCATTGACTTTACTCTGGGCCCAATTTCGGAGCGCTGCTTAACAGTTTGCAGAAAAGTTGTGCTTACCAAAGCAGAAAATCATGCCGCTGCTTAAGTACTATTTCGTGCTAACAGCTGCACGCGCATGGCGATTTCTAGTGTTACGTCACTGATTTAAGCATCTTTTTCCTGTGTGGTTTAGCGTGCTTTTGTTTACTGCTTTCGGTCTCTATAAAATAGACGGTGACTCGGTTAGCACAAAATCGGCTGTTAAGCAGCGCTATGAACTGGGCCCTCGCCTCATTCTAAACGACATTTGATAATTTGACATTGTTACTGCTGTTTCAAACATCAAACATTTATGTACTTAATTCAAATCTTTGGAATAATGAAGATTGCCAGTGGGAACTGGATGTCATTGTTTTATATGACAGGTGTCATTTATTGGGTTTCATTTTGCAACTTTGGCTTGAGTAACTTTTTTTCAATTTGTTTGTCTGAAAGACGCGTGGCCCTCTCACTTAAAGGCATATAGGATCATTTTCATTTATCTCAAAAGTAACCTATCAAATTATTATTGAAAATCCTACTTGGATAAAAGATCGTACTGCAACTAAACACCCTGTGAAATTATTCTTTCTGGCTTGCTGTCATTTAGAAGAAATCAAGACATGAAGGTGATATCATCAATGACCAGTCAACTGACTGATTTTTGAAAGTTAAGAATGGTTTTGAGAAAATCTTGTTTCGTGATCAAAAGGTAGCGAATGATGTTTATGTGTTTCACTGTTTTCTCAAAAAGTGTAATATCCATTGAGCTGAAACTTCAACAGGTTTTGAAAATTTTTCTTTCGATTCTGAGTGGTGTTATTATTGGAAACAAGCGAAAGGCATGAAAAACAATGATCCTATCTGCCTTTAAAACATGAGCCATCTTGAGCTTGAGTAAATGACTGTGCTCAAAAAGGTGCCACATGCTTGCATGTAAGAAGTCCATAAAGTAATCTTCCAGAAATAATCCTCAGAATGTACATCCGTGAACATAGACTGCACGTGGTATCGCTAGCAATATTGTGGCATAACTTAAAGATGAAAGTGTATATAAGATTTTGTGTGTATTTATTAACGCATGTAAACCTTTTACAAGAAAATGTATTTGAATGTTTTTGGTATGTATATATATATACAGATGCACATGTAATACACAAAGAGAGGTTGTGAGATATATATCAGAGTTATTATTTGTAGGTTTTGGAACCAACTTGTAGAAATATTACATACTCCTCACAGATCTTCCACTAGCTTTTTGGAAAAAATGAAACCTATATTGTAGGCAAAGAGTATGTAGCTTGTTTATGGTTCTAGGTTAATACCATAGAGCTTTATTAAATTACTAGAGCGCTAACTCACCGGTAAAACACCACTGCGGTCTGCGCCACATCACGCAGTACACAACGTGCACGCCAATTTCCATACAAGGAGATTTTTATCACTATGCGTGCGAGACACATGACAGTCCACAGACACGGCCAGAGGGGCGTTTCACAACAAAATCATTGGAAATTTGTGAATTTTTGACTTGTTTTACTGGAAGGTATTCATAAATCGGAATAAATGTGTTTAGCCGGTATTAAACAAGTCCGTTTAAGACCCCTAGCTGGTTTAGAGCTCGGACAGGGATGACCCCCGCCTTCGGCTCGGGCCGTTATCCGCGTTCAGGCCCCTAGCCAGTTTTAAACATACTTGTTTAAAGTGGGCAAGCACATATTTTTATTCCCTTATGTATTGCAGAATTTATTGCCCAGCAAATTTATTTGAAAAGTAACTTATTGACCCTGGTGAGAACAATAAAAACATGAACACAATGATTTGATTTGAATGCTACATTTTATTTCTCATTATATAGTGTACATTGGAATGATAGGAAAATGAGTGAAATTCAACATGAGAGCATTTCTTGGCACAATTTTTTTCCCAGAGTATTATTCCAGCGATCATTTACCATAAAGACGGTATCAGCAAATGTGAACAACCAACCTTAAAATCTCTCCATGATTACCAATCAATCATAACAATTCAATGATTTTAACCACATACTAGCACCCAATATTGCAGTAAAAAATGTGTAAGATAATCTCTGGATTAATGTTGTAATAATTTTATTACGATATATGAAAGGAGATCACACTTAAAACTGTTAACAAAAAAATCCATCACCGCAGAAGGAAAAAAAAATCAATGGGATTTTGATCATTAAAATTTCTGTACAGGATCAAAATATGACATTATTAAGCAAACAAAACTGATTTTTTGTGGTATTAAAATGGTAATTGCATGAAAAATGTTTGAAGGCTAGAAACAAAGTCATGCCATTGGTAATTTTTAGCTTCAAAAATATTTTAACATTATCCTTTTTCTAATGGGCCAGCAGTAACTTGAGCTACAGATTTTCCAGGTACTAAATTTAATACACCAAACCATAACTTTAAAAAAATCAAACCAAAAATTTTCTTTTTAAGGCTTTGATCCAACTGCTACATCATGTTACTATGGTCAGCAATATAATTTTTTTATGACAAAAAGAAAAAAAAAAACATTTCAGTATATTTGAAAAATAAAAATCATTTGATAAAATATTTTTAGAATCCTAAAATCTACAAAATAATTACGGTTTACGTACATTACAGGCAGTGCCTTTAATCAGCAAAGCTCAAACAACTTTTTCAAAAACAACCGTCAGAAAAGCAAGCGGGAAAACAGTATCATTTTTAATCTGCTCAAGGCACTGTATGAAATTACAGCATCTTTAATGGAAGTGTTTGTCTTCTTTTTTTTTAAAGTAAATACCTTTGTTTTCATTTTCGCAAAATGATTTTATTCAAATTCTTGGTAGTTGATCCACGTATTGTGCCAGTATTTTGTTTTTCGTGTTGTGTAACTAAAATTGAAAGGCTACCTTTGCTCCAATTTATGCAGATAAGAGTTGTTAGTTTTAAGCTCTGATATTATTGGTCAAATGTGATGAAACCAGTTTGGGACTGGCCAATCAGCTTCAAGCTTACTTGGTGCATCCGTTTACATCTTGGCCACGGCTGCCTTCGCCTGCGGGAAGAAAAAGGAATCAGAATACGTCACTTACTACAAACTGATTTTTTTTTTAAAGGAAATCCCAAACATTTCCAGGACTTGAATTCGGGCAATTCACAATGCAGTGCGCCACCAAGAGTTTGCCACGGAGCAATCATTTTTCCCAGTGCATTGTGGGAGATGGTCAACAAATTCGCAGCGTGGGACATTTGAAATTGTTAGTTTGTCCGGTCAGTAGTTTCTTAAGCATATGATTCGAGAATATGTTTGCCCTTTTTTTTTATCAATATGGTGTTTTTTTGTAAGGCGGCGGAACGCTATGCCCCAATCTATAACAAATTAGCTCAAGTTTGTCTCCTGATACTCATTAAAATGGGCCATGTTTTGTTGACCATTAACTTGAAAAATGGAAACCATGGCAAACTCTTGGTTGTGCACTGCGTTGTGAATCGCCCAAATTCAAAAACAAATGTGTTGGAAAGGATTCCACAAAAACAAGAATTTCAAAAATTGGCCCTCGTGCATTTTGTCAAACTCGGCAAAATCCTTAATGAATGTATTTTGGCCCTTTTGGCCTTTTATTATTTGTATTAGAACACACAAACTCTTCACAAAGGGAAGTTACCAACAAAAACAAGGGATGTCCCTAAAGTGCGCAAATGTTAAAGTACAGTGGCCACCATATATGGTAAACACTCGATGAACATGAAAACAAGTTATTAGTGTACATACATGTAGGCTCACTATGCTTTACATCACATGCAAAGCAAAACAAAAAACAGGAAAAATTAGGCAAAACTACATATTTTCTTGTTCCCGTTGGTGTCAACTTACAGCGTTTGCCTTGTGTTCGTCCAGAGCAGCCTGCAGGCGACGGCCCCACTCCTTATCACACTGAGACCAGTTCTCAACCTGTTCAAATAGAAAGACACAAGTTCAAGTCCAAATTACACATTTTCAAGTCACTGTCCATATCTTTGGGTTACTTTCCTCAAGGAATTTCACACTGATAATTTTGTACCAAATAGAGTGCACTGACTTTAGGGATGTAGCTGAAATCTGTTGATAAAAGGCGCCACTCAAAATTATCAAATTTTTGTTTTTCAAATTTTTTTCTCAAAAATGTAGGTTGGTGGGTGAAGGAAAATAACTGAAAATTAAAAAAAAAAAAATGTGTTTGGACTCTTTTTCCACAAGTGCACACGAGAGGCACAGCCTCATCCGTTGCAAAAAAAAGACAGAAGTACGGTCATATCTGTGTCCATGTAGATTGTAATAAGTCATTTCCAACATCCTATCACGCGTTAAAACACAAAAACTCATCTGGGCACATGTACAGGAGGGGCAGACCCACAACTTCAACACACTATCACTGAACTTGGCATACTTGTATTTTGATTGTTCTGAATAGCAATTCAATTTCTTAAGATCAAAAATTGGAGAGGATGGGAGGGTCAAAACAAATGGGGGGGGGAGGGAAATCAAAATGTAAAACATTGATGACTTTGAATGGCCCTTTGACTGAGTTTGTCTCAGCTATTGTGGTCACATGACCAAAATCCATAATCTGATTGGTGGTTGACTGGCAAGTGGGAAGGGAACATCACTGGCCCTCTATGAGGGGGTGGGGTCAATACAGAAAGAGAGAAGGAGGGAACATACTGCTCGCTTCTGGATGAACTCCTGGGCATTCTTGAGATGTCCGGCCATGTTGGAGACCAGCGCGTCCTGGTCGGCAGGGGTCAGCACGTTGTTCCACAGGTTGCCCGGCTGGGTGAAGTTGTCGTCATCCTTGGTGTTGTAGCGAGCCACATCGCCAGAGCAATGGAAGGTTTGCTGGGCGTACTTCATGTCGTCCTGGGGCCCATTGAAGCTGTTGGGGAAGTAGTTGGGAGCTCCAGCTGTCACAAAAACAAACCCCCCAAAATGGCGTCATAAAAAATAGTGATTGATTGCAGTACTCGTGGCTCTCTGACAAACCTACATGATCCAGCCTGCATCCGTCGCCATTGTAGTAGGCAAAGATCGTATAGCACTGTGCCCAGTAGGTCGTAAGCACGCTTTCTAAGCTGTCATCATCTCATGGATGGTAAAATTGAGAAAAAAACTGAGCCAACACCCAGTATTGGGTCGTCAAGATTATGACGACCGTACACAGCACAGGTAGTGACCCTTTGCATCAGGAATTTGTGGTTATTTACGTGAACGTAAGCCCTACCCTCTACTTTGCAATGTACAGCTTGGTTGCTAACCAAACGCTTGCCTACTGCAATGGTGGCCAATAACCGGTAAACCAGAAAGTCAGGTGGTACTTTGACGTTGTACGATCGGACCTTATTAGTTTTAAAACAGATATATTAAGGCCCTTTAAGGTGATATTCCTACATGTAAGAACTACTCTACGAGACTACGAATCAAAAATAGTTGCAAATTATACCCTTTCACAAGCTTATTTTCATACTAGAGAGTCCAGAAAGCATGCCAATAATGAATTACAACAAATTAAAAGAACTTATTCATTCCAGGCCATCTCCAAGAAGGAAAAACAAAACACCGGCAAATTTGAATTCTGTGTATTAGTTTATGAGGCAGTTCCATTTACTACTGGGAAAATAACTTTCATCTTTTCAAGAGTTCCTTTATAGCATTTGATGTCCTCCGTGTTGCCTGTAAATATTGCCTCGTGCCACTTTGCCCAAACCTTGACCAGGTGAAACTTTTGTACTTTTTCTGAGACACTGCGTATAGGAAGGAGTTTGTAAGATATGAGCTCTCGACTCACTCTGGTTGTCGGTGACGCACTGTGGTCCGTCCCGCTGGTAGTTGCGAGTCTTGGCCTTGTAAGGGCAGTTGACCGGGATCTGAAGGTAGTTGGTTCCCAGGCGGTGGCGGTGCGTATCAGGGTAGGAGAAAAGACGTCCCTGTAGGATACCAGGCAATTGGATATTGTTTTAGTACTAAAATTGACTTCTGGAATTAGACAAAACAAAATCACATGACATAGAGAGCACAGTTTGTCAAAAAAACCTCCGGGCAGTTTTGAAAGATTTTGGAGGATTGAGGCTGAATGACAAAAAATAATTTGTCAGTTGATTTTGCAAGGATGCACTGTGTTCGAGTCCGTAGGATGTACCCAGCATTGTTTATTGTTCATTCATACATAAGTGAGCCCTGCATTATGCTCGATATCAACCACACTGCTTCTGAATGTCATTGGCATTGCCCCCAACCTATTAACATCGGTTGTTGGAGGAGTTTGAAGGATTGAGGCAATGGTCGCCCTTCCATTGAACAGATTCAACAAATAACAGATGATTTTGGAGGATTGAGGCAGACTCCAATTTTTACATGGTGGCAATTGGAGGATTTTGCAGGATTGAGGATGGTTCCTAGCCAAAAGAGCCTAGGGGGTTAGGATGAACCCAAGTTGATCCAGGTCAACTCATCAAACAAACAAAACGTGATGCTGTAAACTAACAACCAACCTGCAGCATCTTGTCAGGTGAGGGCTCGATGCCGGGAATCATGTGAGCCGGGGCAAAGGCGATCTGCTCCACTTCGGCAAAGTAGTTCCTGGGGTTGAGGTTGAGCACCATCTTGCCGACGGGGATGAGTGGGTACTCCTTCTGGGACCAGACCTATGGCAACGGGGGGAAAAGCTAACCATGCAAATGATTTGCAGCAAGTACAACTAATAATGGAACGGTTTGAAAACCTCCCCCCCCCAAAAAAAAAAAAAAATGTATGGCCTTGATATACCCACACTTCACAGTTGTCACAACATTTTCACCAGGATCCATTGATGTATAAAGACAAAGCAAAGGCTCTTGAAAACAAAAACTAACAGTAACATATCACTGCAAACACCATTTTTCTTTTCTTAGCTGCGGATAGCAACTTAACAAATCATCGTGTCTCTCCATTAGTGAGTTAGTTAGTTAGTAACAAACGTTGACATTGTCTATTGCTCCTACATATGTTGACCGATCTCAACCAAACTTTGTCAAAAATATCAGTAGCCCAGCTCCAACATGTCACATGACCAAGCTGGGGTCAAAGCTCATCATGGGGTCAAGGTCAAAATAACATCAAATTTGAAATAAGCTCAAATGATAACAGTAGCGCTGTGTACATGTTGGCCTTGGTCAAACATTAAGAAATGTCCATGGTGACCTCTTCGTCTGACCTACAGTTATGGGGTCAAAGGTCAAGATAGGTCCAATTTCAAAGAAGCTCAAATGACAAAAGTAGCGCTGTCAACATGTTGGCCTTGGTCAAACATTACAAAATGTCCATGGTGACCTCTTCATCTGACCTACAGCTATGGGGTCAAAGGTCAAAATAGGTTACATGGCACAATCACGTCACTCATGCCTGAATACGATTTCGTTGGCCCGCAGCTTTCAAAATCATTTCACGCTTGTTCTTGGATCATGGGTGACGTGAACAGGCCAGTGGACATTGTGCACAAGTACCCTTCACTCGATTACAAGTAGGGAGTTACAAAGAAGGACTCGGACCCTCAACTTAAATGTGCCTGCTTCGTACTTTATGCACCCGAGAGAGTTCGAGCAGGCACTGTCAGAGCTCTTATGAATTAGGGGCATCGAGTGTGTATGCACAGATAACACAGACTTTATGTGCAACACAGGAATTTGTAAAACACAGTTATTTGTCAAATACAGGCATTTGTGCAAACCACCATACCTTGGTCAAGTCAAATGGATTGTCCCTGTGCTTCTCTGCCTGCTCAAAGGTCATGACCTGCAGCTTCACGCTCCAAGATGGCTGCCGAGATAGAGAGAGAAAAAAAGTGGGGGAAAAACTACAATTTTGAGTCCATTTCAAAGCCTGTTTAGGTTCAGTCATAAAATTCGAACTCCAAGGAAGTAATTAATATGTAAATATGTTATATCTCCAGAACGGGACGGGCTATGAAGCTGTATTATATACCAAATGAAAGCTTACGTCATGGGCTTTCCAACCATGTATATAACTCAATTTGACTATTTTGCGACATAACTACCCTTTTTTTGTGGAGCGGGTCACAAACATTCTCAGACTCTTGAGATTATAGTGTTTGATACTTACAAAGTTGTTGGTGGCGATGGCATTGTGCAGATCACGGATGGCGTAGTCAGGGTCGCTAGAGGCCAGAGCATCAGCCTGGGCTGCATTCAGGTTGCGGATGCCTTGGTCAGTCTGTCAATAAAGAGAAAAAAGGTTACAATCAGAATAACTTTTACACTTCGTCAATGGGACAGGCAGATATCTGGTGATAAATAGCCCCCTTGGTGCTGTGGTTATAGCGTGAAGCCGTAAATATAGCAACACACAAGCCTCTTTAAATTCATTTGATGATTAAATTTCATTTCAAGTACTTACTCTATTTCCCAGCCAACAACTATCCTGGCATAAGTGATGTAGCTCATATTGCCTTTCAACAAAATGATCACTTAACAAGTACACATCCTCAAGTTACAAGTGTATTTTTAACAAGGGTCTTTTTCTTTGCAATAAAAGAGGGAAAATAAAAGAGAAGTATTCAATGTACATTTCATTTACATTATTTTCATGGTATTTTATAATTCTGTTTAATGAATATTCAGAGTGAACTGTGTTGTCAGACACAATCCTGTACACATGCAACATGCCTAAAACTTTACTTGTGAGGCTGACTTTTCACTGATAAGCCGGTAACCTCCATTGTAGACGACAATGATTGCAAAGGTCGAAGATTATCAGATACTTTTTACAACTACAAGTCAAAGGCAATAGGTTGCTTTTATCTTTCAGACAGGGTGGAACATTTATAGAAGTTTCCAGAAAGTCTACATGAAGTTCCCAAATCCAGACAAAATTTAGGGAGACAGGTTTTGAATTTTTAAAGGAAAGCAAGACAATTCCCAAAACAAATTTCAGCACTTCAACAGCAAACAAAACATTTATAGTTAGTACGACTAGGACAGTGTTGTGCATGATGTTCAATCAGCCTATAAAACTAAGGGTTCCTCAGGACTACCTTGCTAAATCCAACAGAGTCCAACGGTTACTTGCGACTCAATCCAACAGAATCCAATTGTGCCTTATTTTTAGTTGTCTGCTGGATCCAACAGAGTCCAACTTGGCATTATTTATCAGAATCCGACTCTGAACATGTACATGTACATTTGTACAAGGGGTTTACTGCTCAATCCAACAGGCTCTACGGGTTTATGATATACTTGGATCCTGTTGGATTCAGCAGGGTTAGGGGCATTGCATGTCAACACATGTAATAATAGCAGACAAGTGTAAAAGTATACATTGACAGATGTCCATTGCATGTGTATAGCACCTGTACTAAATTGTATTACATTGTGTTAATACTCACTGAAGAATTAATCAAACCACCATAGAGTACTCAGGAGGTTTGGGGCACTACAGTGAGTAACAGGCAGGGCAGTTTGCCTCCTAGGAAAAAAAATTACGTGGGCAGTTTGGGGTGCCACAGTGAGTAATAGGCACCATGGTCTAATTGATGACTAGATGACAGATGGAGTAAGATTTGAAAAATACATTTTCAGGTTCACTCACTGAAAGCTTTGTCGTGGACATTACATGACACTGGAATTGTCCTTATATTTGCTTTTGTTCATGTATTATTATAATTATTATAGAATATGCACATATGCAAGTACAAAAAAAGTATGTGAATATGTACACGCCAACTGTATGTCCATTAATAGAATTCTGACAAAATCAAAATGACTCGCATGTTATTAAATGGTAGATTACAAATGAAGGTCTGGTTGCATTATCACAAATGAACAGTAATTCCAAAGTGCAACACAACTGATAACACACGCACCAGGCAAGGCTGAATGCTGCATAGAGCTAGGGTGACACATGACCTTGTTGTAAATATAGACAACACCAGTGGAGAATTAGCACGTAGGCACAGCAATATAAGAACACTGCGTATACATTTCAAAGTTCTGCCATTACGAAAAATTGCCAAAGGCCATTCCAATGATCAAGGGCTTGTTTGGTCTGATCTTGTGACCTTTGAGCAGTAACTTTTTCCATAATTGGCTGGCATGTTACATGCACATGTGCATGTACATGGGTGTCCATTTGAAACAACTTACCCGATTTATCTACCTTTTGGGGGGGGGGTGTAAATGTAGACACTTGAAATAGATACGAAATTTGAACAACAGTACAATGTATGCCTATGAGCAATACATGTACATTTATATCAATGTTAGACCCAACAAAAAAAGATAATTTTCTAAAAATATACACCATGCAAAGCAATACATGCAAGTGGCCAAGGATTGTGATCACTAATATTTTCAAAAATTTACCTTGAAAGGGAATGTACATCATTGGTTTTTGATGTAATTTTCAGAAATGAACTATTTGAGGGGTTAGTATATATAGATCAAATATTGTTACACTGACATTTTTGAAGTTTTGTGTTCGAAAAGATTGGAAAAACCAAGAAAAAACAAAAATGTTTCAGTAGTCTGGATCCCTGACTCCACAAAAGACAAAATGGATCAATTTATAGATGATGGAAAATTGTAAGGCACGGGAAGAGAAGCTGCTGGCTGGCCTGCTCACCCGATCATGAAACATGTAACCAAAAAAAAACAAAAAAAAAAAAAAAAAAATGGCAGGATTTGAGCAGTAGAAAAATTTTTAGGTTTTCTTTTTCTGGGTTCTGGACCCCGTTTTGAAAATGTAAACAAAATAAAAATTTTCTGAAAATAACTTCACACCACCATAATGGTGCAATGCTTGCTTTTATCATTTACCAACATCCTAGTAATCCTAGTATTATAACTTGGTAAAACTTTTTTTTTTTTATTTTTCGATGTTTGCAATTGTTGTATATTCCCTTTAAAGTTTAGGATCTGTACATAACTTTGTAGTCTAGGGTATGAAAAGTGCCCAACTTTAGCAATCCCAGCCGACATGTTTCAAAATCCTAAAGTTGGTTTTGGGAGATTTACATTGTGCAGGATGATGGATAGGCATTAGAAGACAAATTACTCTCGAAGAGTGTTCAAAATGCACTCGGTGACAATTTTATCTACAAAAGAAAGATCTTGATCAATGGCATCGCATCCACTAGTGACTGTTTTTTTGTTTTTTTTTGGTGGAGAACAGCACAATAAATACCAAAATGACATCTGGGTCTCAGTATTTTAAGGAACGTGTGACTTCAAACACTGGGGTCAGCTTGAACTAAAGCATATTTCTAACTCAATGCACTCATTGTCAAGAGTACTACTACTAGTACCAATGAAATGTGCAACAATAGATGGCGACTTTTATAGCCCAGCTTACAAAATTCCTCAAAAGATCAACCACCAAAAATACCTTGACACCCTGAATAGAAAAACCTAACCCTAAACCTTTTTGCTGTGCATCAAGCGTTACCAACAAACTAGCATACCATTTTGTGCCTCAGATTATTGTTTTCGGCTTTAACCTTTCAAAGGATGAAAAATTTATTTGCAAAAGCCAAAATATGCACTATTCAGTGGTGGAAAAGATTCAAGTCTTTGACAAATATTTGTTATGGGGTCAAGGATTTTTCCTCAGAAAATGAACTCAGCAGAAAGTTTGAGAATCACTAGCCGTAACTGCCAACGTGGCTTGGCTACTGGGACGGGGAATAAACTAGAATACAGCTACATCCTCAAGCCTGTACAAAATTCTCGCCGAGAATCGTTCTTGTTTTACTGTTTCATGACATGAATTAAGTTTTTTTCTATGATTTTGGGGACTTGTATTCTCCTGATACCGGTAAATATAGTACTGTGTTAACGTCAGGCTAACTCTGGTTTCACGAATGTGAACTGCAACTGGGAATTTGAAATACATCTAATACATAAAACACTTTGAGAGGGGCAAAACGATCTTGTTTTTGAGACATTTAATTTCTTCAGGTATATTGACAGAGATAGTTCACTTTAAATTCTAACAGGATTTTGGAATTTCTGGATTATCTTAATGAAGTACGAGAATCATTAGAATCATACCTTTGAAAAAGTTGCCTTCAAATATTACACAAATGTACCCCGTATTAGCCTTTTGTGAGAGAAGGTAACATTACATGTAGATGACCGGGTCTCCAAAATGTTAGATACACTAAATTTACCATAAAATATAAACTGATCCAACTCATCCTGATAAAAAAAATCACGGAAAGTCAAGTACTGCAGTCTTTGATGTTAAAGGTCAGAAACCAGAAACCAAAAAGGCAGATACTCTCAGAGTATTTACTACTGTCATCTTGGTTGCTTTCTATGTATTTTCAGTGTCTTTAGAACTCAAGTTTTGTCGAATTCTTTGCTGACCGAAGCGAATCTCGAAGCTGCCACTTTTGATGACAAATCAGTACCGAATGTGCGTGCGAGACAACTTTGAGTTTCTACATTATTGATTGAGGGGGAACCAGCGAAATTTGTTAAAATGCCCGGATGAGTACAAAATCAAAAGTAATATTGCAGGCATCTGGGTAAATTTTACAAAAGCAAACATGTACAATACGCCGATTTATTTTTACCACTGCAAGCCTGGTATAAATAATTATTTCTGATGTTCAATCCAGAGGTCAATTTTATCAAGCTGCTAAGCACATCAAATATTTGCTAGGGAAAAAACAATAACCAGCCAAAATGTTATGCAATGTGAAATGCACGTGAACGGTTCTCAGCTAACTATCCCAACTTTGCTAATCAATATGTC
>CM057130.1:4540500-4659954 GCA_029964075.1 Patiria pectinifera | reverse complement strand
TATCCATACCTACCTACCCACCAAGTTTTATGACGATCGGACATACCCTTATATGTGAATCAAAAAATCACGTTTTTGATGACGTCATGATGACGTCACACATTTAACGAAATTCTGTACATCTATCTATGACCTAACAAACCTGTTACAAAAAGAATTTCGAATTTACCACATTCTGTTTATGAGATATGAGTCACAGGTCCAAAAATTGAATAATTCATATAAAATCACACGATGACGTCATCATGACATCACTGCAATTTTCGTCTATAACACGTCCCGGAATACTTGCATACCAAGTTTGAACCAAATCGGACTCCCGGTTCTGTAGATATAGGGCCTTGAAGTATGCTCTTTTAGAATGACGTAACGTGACACGTGATGACGTCATGATGACGAAAAGTTTCGGCATACATCTTCAGATGGTGGTCTAAGTGTGTGCCAGGTTTGAAGACGATCGGATTTGAAAAAAGTCCAAAAGTGCCTTGTAGAACGAAAACACGTGTTATCCTATGGGAAAAAAAGTGGAAGAAAAAAAAAAAAAGAGAAAAAAAAAATAACAAAAACAAGAGCTGTTTCGGTGTGTACACCGAAACAGCTAAAAAAAAAAACCAAAAAAAAACCTAGAAATTGTGGTTGTGAACAACCACAGAGCTGTTCCCAATATTGATTATCTGTTGGACCCATAGACATATAAGTAGATATCTATGTCTGTTTGCAACAGAAGATAGGGCTTTCCGCATTATGATTTGTTTTTATCAACGTCCCTGACTATCACTATGCATGAACGTAAAATCTGTCAAAGTTAGCCGGAAATCGGCTAAAACGGTCACTGTGGACAGGATTTGACCTCAGCAACACGTGCGCTGCGCGCGGGCTGACTGACATACGATATGTACAACGTACAATGTACATGCATGTACATGTACATTGTGGACGTCCTGTGCATGTTTTAAAGCAGAGGTATTGTCAACCTGAAGTTTTAAGCGTGCGCAGGGCATGTCCGAGTTTGCTTATTGCCTCAAAGCTTTGAAATGTGTTAGACCTACCCTTCAATAGACAATTAAAGTAAAAACTAATATAAAAACTGCCATGGTTGATTTTTCAGGAATTTTCTAAGGAAAAAGGGTCTTTTCATTATAACTTCCGGTCTGATGACGTCATACACCTTAAACTTCGCACATGTCTTAAGTGGGTCAAGGTCATCATATACACCAATATTTAGGCGATTCCGACAAACTTCGCCACAGACATCTATTCAAAATACATTTTTGAAAATTTTCAACCTGTCGCTAGAGGGCGCTCGAAGATTGCATGACGTCATCGGTAGATGATTTGAAGAATACTATCAGCCAAGACACTAACACCGTTAAAAGCAAGTTCATATCTATTACCACTTTCAAATAATAAGCCACTTCCGGTTTGGGCCTTTTTCGACCGGAAGCAAGGGTCACGTGATTTCACGCACACTGAATGAAATAAAGACCTCAACCTACTCTACCACTTGCAGGCAACAGAATGCTGCGGACGCGTACGGTTGATTTCTTATGCATTTTTAAATATTAAAAGTGTCACAATTGAATTGCCTATAAATAAACACCGGATGACGTCATCATAACGTCATCATTACACAATGTTGTTTGAATAAGGGTCTTTGCTTGGACAAAGATTGGTGTAAATGAATTACTGGCAAAGAGTCGAAAATGCCCTCTGAAAACTGACATTTTTTTTTAAATTTCTGTGTACAAAGTCTATGGGAAAAATTAAATATTCAAAATTCTGTAATAAATCACGTGATGACGTCAGCATGACGAAAAGTTTCGGCATACATCCTCAGATGATGGTTAATAACTATGCCGAGTTTAAAGTTGATCGGATTTAAAATAATTGCCAAAGTGGCTTGTAGAATAAAAACGTGTACAAAACCTATGGGGAAAAGTGGAAAAAGAAAAAAAAAAAGAAAAAAAAAAAACTTTAACGAAAACAAGAGCTGTTCCCAATTGAAATTGGGAACAGCTAAAAAAAAACATTAACGAAAACAATAGCTGTTCCCAATTGAAATTGGAAACAGCTAAAAAAAAAAAAAAAAAAAAAAAGAAAAAAAAAAAAATTTAACGAAAACAAGAGCTGTTCCCAATTGAAATTGGGAACAGCTAAAAAGGAAAAAACTAGAAATTGTGGTTGTGAACAACCACAGAGCTGTTCCCAATATTGATTATCTGTTGGACCCATAGACATATAAGTAGAGATCTATGTCTGTTTTATGATTTGTTTTTAACAACGTCCCTGACTATCACTATGCATGAACATAAAATCGGTCAAAGTTAGCCGGAAACCGGCTAAAACGGTCACAGTGGACAGGATTTGACCTCAGCAACACGCGCGCTGCGCGCGGGCTGACTGACATACGATAAGTACAACGTACAATGTACGTGCATGCACATGTATATTGTGGACGTCCTGTGCATGTTTTAAAGCAGAGGTATTGTCAACCTGAAGTTTCAAGCGTGCGCGGGGCATGTCCGAGTTTGCTTATTGCCTTGAAGCTTTGAAATGTTTTAGACCTACCCTTAAATAGACAATTAAAGTAAAAACTAATATAAAAACTGCCATGGTTGATTTTTCAGGAATTTTCTAAGGAAAAAGGGTCTTTTCATTATAACTTCCGGTCTGATGACGTCAAACACCTTAAACTTCGCACACGGCTTAAATGGGTCAAGGTCATTATATACATTAATATTTAAACGATTCCGACAAACTTCGCCACAGACATCTATTCAAAATACATTTTTGTTAATTTTCAACCTGTCGCTAGAGGGCGCTCGAAGATTGCATGACGTCATCGGTAGATGATTTGAAGAATACTATCAGCCAAGAGACTAGCACCGTTAAAAGCAATTTCATATCTATTACCACTTTCAAATAATCAGCCACTTCCTGTTTTGGCCTTTTTCCACCGGAAGCAAGGGTCACGTGATTTCACGCACACTGAATGAAATAAAGACCTTAACCTACTCTACCACTTGCTGGCAACAGAATGCTGCGGACGCGTACGGTTGATTTCTTACGCATTTTTAAAAATTAAAAGTGTCACAATTTAATTGCCTATAAATAACCACCGGATGACGTCATCATGACATCATCATTACACAATGTTGTTTGAGTAAGGGTCTTTGCTTGGACAAAGATTGATTCAAATGAATTACTAGCAAAGAGTCGAAAATGCCCTCTGAAAATTGACATTTTTTTTAAAAATTCTGTGTACAAAGTCTATGGGAAAAATTAAATATTCAAAATTCTATAATAAATCACGTGATGACGTCAGCATGACGAAAAGTTGCGGCATACATCCTCAGATGATGGTTAATAACTATGCTGAGTTTAAAGTTGATCGGATTTAAAATAATTGCCAAAGTGGCTTGTAGAATAAAAACGTGTACAAAACCTATGGGGAAAAGTGGAAAAAGAAAAAGAAGAAAAACTAGAAATTGTGGTTGTGAACAACCACAGAGCTGTTCCCAATATTGATTATCTGTTGGACCCATAGACATATAAGCAGAGATCTATGTCTGTTTGCAACAGAAGATAGGGCTTGCCGCATTATGATTTGTGTTTATCAACGTCCCTGATTATCACTATGTATGAACATAAAATCTGTCAAAGTTAGCCGGAAATCGGCTAAAACGGTCACTGTGTACAGGATATGAGCTCAGCAACACGTGCGCTGCGCGCGGGCTGACTGACATACGATATGTACAACGTACTGTACAATGTACGTGCATGTAAATGTACATTGTGGACGTCTGTGCATGTTTTAAAGCAGAGGTATTGTCAACCTGAAGTTTTAAGCGTGCGCAGGGCATGTCCGAGTTTGCTTATTGCCTCGAAGCTTTGAAATGTTTTAGACCTACCCTTAAATAGACAATTAAAGTAAAAACTAATATAAAAACTGCCATGGTTGATTTTTCAGGAATTTTGTAAGGAAAAAGGGTCTTTTCATTATAGCTTCCGGTCTGATGACGTCATACACCTTAAACTTCGCAAACGTCTTAAGTGGGTCAAGGTCATCATATACACTAATATTTAGGCGATTCCAACAAACTTCGCCACAGACATCTATTCAAAATACATTTTTGAAAATGTTCAACCTGTCGCTAGAGGGCGCTCGAAGATTGCATGACGTCATCGGTAGATGATTTGAAGAATACTATCAGCCAAGAGACTAACACCGTTAAAAGCAAGTTCATATCTATTACCACTTTTAAATAATCAGCCACTTCCGGTTTTGGCCTTTTTCGACCGGAAGCAAGGGTCACGTGATTTCACGCACACTGAATGAAATAAAGCCCTCAACCTACTCTACCACTTGCTGGCAACAGAATGCTGCGGACGCGTACGGTTGATTTGTTATGCATTTTTTAATATTAAAAGTGTCACTATTCAATTGCCTATAAATAAACACCGGATGACGTCATCATGACGTCATCATTACACAATGTTGTTTGAATTAGAGTCTTTGCTTGGACAAAGATTGGTGTAAATGAATTACTGGCAAAGAGTTGAAAATGCCCTCTGAAAATCGACATTTTTTTATAAATTTCTGTGTACAAAGTCTATGGGAAAAATGAAATATTCAAAAATCTATAATAAATCACGTGATGACGTCAGCATGACGAAAAGTTTCGGCATACATCCTCAGATGATGGTTAATAACTATGCTGAGTTTAAAGTTGATCGGATTTAAAATAATTGCCAAAGTGGCTTGTAGAATAAAAACGTGTACAAAACCTATGGGGAAAAGTGGAAAAAGAAAAAAAAAAAGAAAAAAAAAAAGGAAAAAAAAAAACTTTAACGAAAACAAGAGCTGTTCCCAATTGAAATTGGGAACAGCTAACTAGAAATTGTGGTTGTGAACAACCACAGAGCTGTTCCCAATATTGATTATCTGTTGGACCCATAGACATATAAGTAGAGATCTATGTCTGTTTGCAACAGAAAATAGGGCTTTCCGCATAATGATTTGTTTTAATCAGCGTCCCTGACTATCACTATGGACGAACATAAAACCTGTCAAAGTTAGCCGGAAATCGGCTAAAACGGTCACTGTGGACAGGATTTGACCTCAGCAACACGTGCGCTGCGCGCGGGCTGACTGACATACTATATGTACAACGTACAATGTACGTGCATGTACATGTACATTGTGGACGTCCTGTGCATTTTTTAAAGCAGAGGTATTGTCAACCTGAAGTTTCAAGCGTGCGCGGGGCATGTCCGAGTTTGCTTATTGCCTCGAAGCTTTGAAATGTTTTAGACCTACCCTTAAATAGACAATTAAAGTAAAAACTAATATAAAAACTGCCATGGTTGATTTTTCAGGAATTTTCTAAGGAAAAAGGGTCTTTTCATTATAACTTCCGGTCTGATGACGTCATACACCTTAAACTTCGCACACGGCTTAAGTGGGTCAAGGTCATTATATACACCAATATTGAAGCGATTCCGACAAACTTCGCCACAGACATCTATTCAAAATACATTTTTGAAAATTTTCAACCTGTCGCTAGAGGGCGCTCGAAGATTGCATGACGTTATCGGTAGATGATTTGAAGAATACTATTAGCCAAGAGACTAACACCGTTAAAAGCAAGTTCATATCTATTACCACTTTTAAATAATAAGCCACTTCCGGTTTTGGCCTTTTTCGACCGGAAGCAAGGGTCACGTGATTTCACGCACACTGAATGAAATAAAGACCTCAACCTACTCTACCACTTGCTGGCAACAGAATGCTGCGGACGCGTACGGTTGATTTCTTATGCATTTTTAAATATTAAAAGTGTCACAATTTAATTGCCTATAAATAAACACCGGATGACGTCATCATGACGTCATCATTACACAATGCTGTTTGAGTAAGGGTCTTTGCTTGGACAAGGATTGGTGTAAATGAATTACTGGCAAAGAGTCGAAAATGCCCTTTGAAAATTGACATTTTTTTTTAAATTTCTGTGTACAAAGTCTATGGGAAAAATTAAATATTCAAAATTCTATAATAAATCACGTGATGACGTCAGCATGACGAAAAGTTTCGGCATACATCCTCAGATGATGGTTAATAACTATGCTGAGTTTAAAGTTGATCGGATTTAAAATAATTGCCAAAGTGGCTTGTAGAATAAAAACGTGTACAAAACCTATGGGAAAAAGTGGA
The DNA here is from genome assembly GCA_029964075.1 of Patiria pectinifera. Taxonomy (NCBI): domain Eukaryota; kingdom Metazoa; phylum Echinodermata; class Asteroidea; order Valvatida; family Asterinidae; genus Patiria; species Patiria pectinifera. Next base: position 4,653,740 of record CM057130.1, on the reverse strand, counting down.
AAAAGAAAAAAAAAGAAAAACTAGAAATGTGTTTGTGGACAAACACTGAGCTGTTTCGATCGTTTTATTAATGACTGCCGTAAAGGAGTTTCATCCAGGACGAATGAACATGTACATGCGTATTCTATACAAAAAGTGTCTATGCTATGTAAAAAAACACACATTTTTTTCATGACGTCATGATGACGGCACACATTTTTGAAATTTTCTGTATCTATCTACGACCTAACAAACCTTTTGCAAAAAAGAATTTCGAATTTACCACGTTCCATTGATGAAATATGAGTAAAAGGTCCAAAAATTGAATAATTCATATAAAACACATGATGACATCATCGTCACGTCACTGCAATTTTTGACTATGCATGAACATAAAATCTGTCAAAGTTAGCCGGAAATCGGCTAAAACGGTCACTGTGGACAGGATTTGACCTCAGCAACACGTGCGCTGCACGCGGGCTGACTGACATACGATATGTACAATGTACGTGCATGTACATGTACATGTAAAAGTACATACACTTCCTGTGCATGTTTTAAAGCAGAGTTATTGTCAACCTGAAGTTTTAAGCGTGCGCAGAGCATGTCCGAGTTTGCTTATTGCCTCGAAGCTTTGAAATATTTTAGACCTACCCTTAAATAAACAATTAAAGTAAAAACTAATATAAAAACTGCCATGGTTGATTTTTCAGGAATTTTCTTAGGAACAAGGGTCTTGTTATTATAACTTCCGGTCTGATTACGTCATAAGCCTTAAACTTCGCACACGTCTTAAGTGGGTCAAGGTCATCATATACACCAATATTTAGGCGATTCCGACAAACTTCGCCACAGACATCTATTCAAAATACATTTTTGAAAATTTTCAACCTGTCGCTAGAGGGCGCTCGAAGATTGCATGACGTCATCGGTAGATGATTTAAAGAATACTATTAGCCAAAAGACTAACACCGTTAAAAGCAAGTTCATATCTATTACCACTTTTAAATAATAAGCCACTTCCGGTTTTGGCCTTTTTCGACCGGAAGCAAGGGTCACGTGATTTCACGCACACTGAATGAAATAAAGACCTCAACCTACTCTACCACTTGCCGGCAACAGAATGCTGCGGACGCGTACGGTTGATTTCTTATGCATTTTTAAATATTAAAAATGTCACAATTTAATTGCCTATAAATAAACACCGGATGACGTCATCATGACATCATCATTACACAATGTTGTTTGAATTAGGGTCATTGCTTGGACAAAGATTGGTGTAAATGAATTACTGGCAAAGTGTCGAAAATGCCCTCTGAAAATTGACATTTTTTTTTAAATTTCTGTGTACAAAGTCTAAGGGAAAAATGAAATATTCAAAATTCTATAATAAATCAAGTGATGACGTCAGCATGACGAAAAGTTTCGGCATACATCTTCAGATGATAGTTTAACTGTGTGCCAGGTTTGAAGTCGATCAGATTTGAAACAAGGCAAAAAGTGACTTGTAGAACGAAAACACGTGTTATCCTATGGGGAAAAAAGTGGGAAAAAAAAAAAAAGAGAAAAAAAAAAATAACAGAAACAAGAGCTGTTTCGGTGTGTACACCGAAACAGCTAAAAAAAAAAAAAAAGGAAAAAAAAAACTTTAACGAAAACAAGAGCTGTTCCCAATTGAAATTGGGAACAGCTAAAAACTAGAAATGTGTTTGTGGACAAACCCAAGCTGTTTCGGATATTTGAAATACTCTGTGCACATGACGAACAATCAGTGATGTCACTGTAAATGTCATCTATATAACGGCACATTATAATACATACATGTACATGTCAAGATAGAACCAAATCGAACATTATAGTTCTGTAGATATAGACCTATAAAAGAATAATATGCCCCTTTAAGGGACGTCATATGACATTTGATGATGACGTCACTTCATTTTTCATATATAAACCATCCCTGTGAATGTGCATACCAAGTTTTAATCCAATTGGACTTGTACTTTCAAAGTTATAGCGATTTGAAGAAATGCTCATTTAATGTCACGTCACGTGACACATGATGACGTCATCGTTATGAACTCACTGGGGACCACCTTAGGCTGCTGGTCTTACTAGTGTCTGACAAGTGTAAAGTCATCTGACATACATGTATGGAAGTGAAAAAGTGTATCAGTTTGAAGAAAAATGTGTACAAAACTGATAAGGAAACAATGCATCTTTCATGTGATGTAACCTGACACCTCATGACGTCATGATGACGACTTTCTTCTAAGACCATCTGTGGGTGGTAGTCTAAGTGTGTTCCAAGTCTAACATGGATCGCATTTACGAAAGTGCCAAAGTAGAGTGTTTTAAAACGTGTACAAACCCTATGGGGAAAATGCATCTTTAATGTAACGTAACCTGAAACCTGATGACGTCACGATGACGACTTTCTTCTATGACCATCTATGAGTAGTGGTCTAAGTGTGTACCAAGTATAAGGTCGATCGAATTTACGAAAGTGCCAAAGTGGAGCGTTTTAAAACATGTACAAAACCAGAGGGGAAAATGTGCATCTTTAATGTGAAGTAACGTGACACCTGATGACGTCACGATCATGAATTTCTTCTAGGAGCATCTGTGGGAGATGGTCCAAGTGTGTACTAAGTGTAACGTTGATCGGATGTACGAAAGTGCCGAAATGGAGCGTTTTAAAATGTGTACATTAACCCTATGGGGAAAGTGTATCTTTAATGTGACGTAATCTGACATCTGATGATGTCATGGTCACGAATTTCGTCTAGGACCATCTATGCGTGGTGGTCTAAGTATGAATTAAGTTTAAAGTCGATCAGATTTACGAAGATGCCAAACTGGAGTGTTTTAAAACGTGTACAAAACCTAAGGGGAAAATGTGCATCTTTAATGTGAAGTAACGTGACACCTGGTGACGTCACGATCACGAATTTCTTCTAGGACCATCTGTGGGTCGTGGTGTAAGTGTGTATCAAGTGTAACGTCGATCAGATTTACTAAAGTGCCAAAATGGAGCGTTTTAAAACGTGTACAAACCCTATGGGGAAAAATAAATCTTTAATGTGACGTAACCTGACACCTGATGACGTCACAATCGTGAATTTCGTTAAGGACCATCTGTGGGTGGTGGTCTAAGTATGAATTAAGTCTGAAGCCCATCAGATGTATGACGGTGCCTAAAGTGGAGTGTTTTAAAACGTGTACATAACATATGGGGAAAAATGCATCTTTAATGTGACGTAACCCGACACCTGATGACGTAACGATCACGAATTTCTTCTAGGACCATCTGTGGGTGGTGGTCTAAGTATGAAATAAGTTTAAAGTCGATCGGATTTACGAAGATGCCAAACTGGAGGGTTTTAAAACGTGTACAAAACAAATGGGGGAAAATGCTTCTTTAAAGTGATGTAACTTGACACCTGATGACTGTACGATCACGAATTTCTTCTAGGAGCATCTGTTGGTGGTGATTTTAGTATGTACCAAGTCTGAAGTTGATCAGATTTACGAAAGTGCCAAAAGTGGAGTGTTTTAAAACGTGTACAAAACATATGGGGAAAATTGCATCTTTAATGTGACGTAACCCGACACCTGATGACGTCACGATCACACATTTCTTCTAGACACATCTGAGGGTGGTGGTCTAAGTATGTACCAAGTCTCATGCCGATCGGGTTTACGAAAGTGCCAAAGTGGCATGGTAGAAGAAAAACGTGTACAAACCCTATGGAGAAAAGTGGAAAAATAAGAAAAACTAGAAATTGTGGTTGTGAACAACCACAGAGCTGTTCCCAATATTAATTATCTGTTGGACCCATAGACATATAAGTAGAGATCTATCTCTGTTTGCAACAGAAGATAGGGCTTTCCGCATAATGATTTGTTTTTAACAACGTCCCTGACTATCACTATGCATGAACATAAAATCTGTCAAAGTTAGCCGGAAATCGGCTAAAACGGTCACTGTGGACAGGATTTGACCTCAGCAACACGTGCGCTGCGCGCGGGCTGACTGACATACGATATGTACAACGTACAATGTACGTGCATGTACATGTACATTGTGGACGTCCTGTGCATTTTTTAAAGCAGAGGTATTGTCAACCTGAAGTTTCAAGCGTGCGCGGGGCATGTCAGAGTTTGCTTATTGCCTCGAAGCTTTGAAATGTTTTAGACCTACCCTTAAATAGACAATTAAAGTAAAAACTAATATAAAAACTGCCATGGTTGATTTTTGAGGAATTTTCTAAGGAAAAAGGGTCTTTTCATTATAACTTCCGGTCTGATGACGTCATACACCTTAAACTTCGCACACGGCTTAAGTGGGTCAAGTTGATTATATACACCAATATTTAAGCGATTCCGACAAACTTCGCCACAGACATCTATTCAAAATACATTTTTGAAAATTTTCAACCTGTCGCTAGAGGGCGCTCGAAGATTGCATGATGTCATCGGTAGATGATTTGAAGAATACTATTAGCCAAGAGATTAACACCGTTGAAAGCAAGTTCATATCTATTACCACTTTTAAATAATAAGCCACTTCCGGTTTTGGCCTTTTTCGACCGGAAGCAAGGGTCACGTGATTTCACGCACACGGAATGAAATAAAGACCTCAACCTACTCTACCACTTGCCGGCAACAGAATGCTGCGGACGCGTACGGTTGATTTCTTATGCATTTTTAAATATTAAAAATGTCACAATTTAATTGCCTATAAATAAACACCGGATGACGTCATCATGACATCATCATTACACAATGTTGTTTGAATTAGGGTCATTGCTTGGACAAAGATTGGTGTAAATGAATTACTGGCAAAGTGTCGAAAATGCCCTCTGAAAATTGAATTTTTTTTTTAAATTTCTGTGTACAAAGTCTATGGGTAAAATTAAATATTCAAAATTCTATAATAAATCACGTGATGACGTCAGCATGACGAAAAGTTTCGGCATACATCCTCAGATGATGGTTAATAACTATGCTGAGTTTAAAGTTGATCGGATTTAAAATAATTCCCAAAGTGGCTTGTAGAATAAAAACGTGTACAAAACCTATGGGGAAAAGTGGAAAAAGAAAAAAAAAGAAAAAACTAGAAATGTGTTTGTGGACAAACACTGAGCTGTTTCGACCGTTTTATTAGTGACTGCCGTAAAGGAGTTTCATCCAGGTCGAATGAACATGTACATGCGTATTCTATACAAAAAGTGTCCATCCTATGTAAAAAAACAACAAACATTTTTCTTGGCGTCATGATGACTGCATACATGTTTTGAAATTTCCTGTATCTATCTACGACCTAACAAATCTTTTGCCAAAAAGAATTTCGAATTAACCCCTTTCCAGCGATGAGATATGAGTAAAAGGTCCAAAAATTGAATAATTCATATAAAATCACATGATGACGTCATCGTGACGTCTCTGCAATTTTTGTCCAGAACACTTCCTGGAATATCTGCATACCGAGATTGAACCCAATCGGACATCAGGTTCTCTAGATATAGTGAGTTAAACTAGAGCAGTTTTAGAATGATGTCAAGTGACACGCGATGACGGCATGATGCCGTCATGATTCGACTGGAATCTTCAGATGGTGGTCTAAGTGTGTGCCAGGTTTGAAGTCGATCGGATCGCATTTGATATAATTTTTGCAAAATTTGAAGAAAATATTAAAATTTAAAAAATTCATAAAAAATCAGACGATGACGTCATGATGACGTCACTTCAGATTTTGAATGCTTTTATCTATACCTACCTACCCACCAAGTTTCATAACGATCGGACATACTCCTATATGTGAATAACAAAATCACGTTTCTGATGACGTCATGATGACGTCACACATTTTATGAAATTTGGTGCATCTATATTTCACCTAACAAACATGTTACAAAAAGAATTTTGAATTTACCATGCTCCATTCATGAGATTTGAGTAAAAGGTCCAAAAATTGCATAATTTATATAAAATTACATGATGACGTCATCGTGACGTCACTGCATTTTTTTTGTCTATAACACGTCCCAGAATACTTGCATACCAAGTTTGAACCAAATCGGACTTTCGGTTCTGTAGATATAATGGCCTTTAAGTATGTGCTTTTAGGATGACGTCATGTGACACGTGATGACGTCATGATGACGTCATGATTCGGCATACATCTTCAGATGTTTGTATAAGTGTGTGCCAGGTTTGAAGTCGATCGGACCGTATTTTATATAATTTTTGCAAAATTTGAAGAAAATATTAAAATTTAAAAAATTCATAAAAAATCAGACGATGACGTCATGATGACGTCATTTCAGATTTTGAATGCTTTTATCTATACCTACCTTCCCACCAAGTTTCATAACGATCGGACATACCCTTATATGCGAATCAAAAAATCACGTCTTTGATGACGTCATGATGACGTCACACATTTTACGAAATTTTGTGCATCTATCTATGACCTAACAAACATGTTACAAAAAGAATTTTGAATTTACCACATTCCGTTTATGAGATATGAGTAAAAGGTCCAAAAATTGAATAATTTATATAAAATCACACGATGACGTCATCATGACGTCACTGCAATTTTCGTCTATAACACGTCCCGGAATACTTGCATACCAAGTTTGAACCAAATCGGACTTCCGGTTCTGTAGATATAGGGCCTTAAAGTATGCTCTTTTAGGATGACGTCACGTGACACGTGATGACGTCATGATGACGAAAAGTTTCGGCATACATCTTCAGATGATAGTTTAACTGTGTGCCAGGTTTGAAGTCGATCAGATTTGAAACAAGGCAAAAAGTGACTTGTAGAACGAAAACACGTGTTATCCTATGGGAAAAAAAGTGGAAAAAAAAAAAAAAGAGAAAAAAAAAAATAACAAAAACAACAGCTGTTTCGGTGTGTACACCGAAACAGCTAAAAAAAAAACTAGAAATGTGTTTGTGGACAAACACTGAGCTGTTTCGACCGTTTTATTAATGACTGCCGTAAAAGGAGTTTCATCCAGGTTGAATGAACATGTACATGCGTATTCTATACAAAAAGTGTCCATGCTATGTAAAAAAAACACAATTTTTCATGACGTCATGATGACGCCACACATTTTTTGAAATTGTCTGTATCTATCTACGACCTAACAAACCTTTTGCAAAAATGAATTTCGAATTAACCACGTTCCATTGATGAGATATGAGTAAAAGATCCAAAAATTGAATAATTCATATAAAATGACATGATGACGTTATCGTGACGTCACTGCAATGTTTGTCTATAAAACTTCCTGGAATATCTGCATACCGACATTGAACCCAATCGGACATCAGGTTTTCTGAGGTCGATCGGACCATATTTTATATAATTTTTGAAAAATGTGAAGAAAATATTAAAATTTGAAAAATTCATAAAAAATTAGACGATGACGTCATGATGACGTCACTTCAGATTTTGAATGCTTTTATCTATACCTACCTACCCACCAAGTTTCATAACGATCGGACATACCCTTATATGTGAATCACAACATCACGTTTTTGATGATGTCATGATGACGTCACACATTTTATGAAATTTTGTGCATCTATCTTTCACCTGACAAACATGTTACAAAAAGAATTTTGAATTTACCATGTTCCATTGATGAGATTTGAGTAAAAGAACCAAAAATTGCATAATTTATATAAAATCACATAATGACGTCATTGTGACGTCACTGCAATTTTTGTCTATAACAAGTCCCGGAAACTTCCATACCAAGTTTTAACCCAATCGGACCTCCGGTTCTGTAGATATAGCGCCTTAAAGTATACACTTTTAGGATGACGTCATGTGACACGTGATGACGTCATGATGACGTCATGATGACGTCATGATTCGGCATACATCTTCAGATGGATGTATAAGTTTGTGCCAGGTTTGAAGTCGATCGGACCGTATTTTATATAATTATGCAAAATTTGAAGAAAATATTATAATTTGAAAAAATCATAAAAAATCAGATGATGACGTCATGATGACGTCACTTCAGATTTTGAATGCTGTTATCCATACCTACCTACCCACCAAGTTTTATGACGATCGGACATACCCTTATATGTGAATCAAAAAATCACGTTTTTGATGACGTCATGATGACGTCACACATTTAACGAAATTCTGTACATCTATCTATGACCTAACAAACCTGTTACAAAAAGAATTTCGAATTTACCACATTCTGTTTATGAGATATGAGTCACAGGTCCAAAAATTGAATAATTCATATAAAATCACACGATGACGTCATCATGACATCACTGCAATTTTCGTCTATAACACGTCCCGGAATACTTGCATACCAAGTTTGAACCAAATCGGACTTCCGGTTCTGTAGATATAGGGCCTTGAAGTATGCTCTTTTAGAATGACGTAACGTGACACGTGATGACGTCATGATGACGAAAAGTTTCGGCATACATCTTCAGATGGTGGTCTAAGTGTGTGCCAGGTTTGAAGACGATCGGATTTGAAAAAAGTCCAAAAGTGCCTTGTAGAACGAAAACACGTGTTATCCTATGGGAAAAAAAGTGGAAGAAAAAAAAAAACTAGAAATGTGTTTGTGGACAAACACTGAGCTGTTTCGACCGTTTTATTAGTGACTGCCGTAAAGGAGTTTCATCCAGGTTGAATGAACATGTACATGCGTATTCTATACAAAAAGTGTCCATCCTATGTAAAAAAAAAAAGAAGACATTTTTCTTGGCGTCATGATGACAGCATACATGTTTTGAATTTTCCTGTATCTATCTACGACCTAACAAATCTTTTGCCAAAAAGAATTTCGAATTAACCACTTTCCAGCGATGAGATATGAGTAAAAGGTCCAAAAATTGAATAATTCATATAAAATCACATGATGACGTCATCGTGACGTCACTGCAATTTTTGTCTATAACACTTCCTGGAATATCTGCATACCGAGATTGAACCCAATCGGACATCAGGTTCTCTAGATATAGTGACTTAAACTAGAGCAGTTTTAGAATGATGTCAAGTGACACGCGATGCCGTCATGATTCGACCGGAATCTTCAGATGGTGGTCTAAGTGTGTGCCAGGTTTGAAGTCGATCGGATCGCATTTGATATAATTTTTGCAAAATTTGAAGAAAATATTAAAATTTAAAAAAATCATAAAAAATCAGACGATGACGTCATGATGACGTCACTTCAGATTTTGAATGCTTTTATCTATACCTACCTACCCACCAAGTTTCATAGCGATCGGACATACCCCTATATGTAAATAACAAAATCACGTTTCTGATGACGTCATGATGACGTCACACATTTTATGAAATTTGGTGCATCTATATTTCACCTAACAAACATGTTACAAAAAGAATTTTGAATTTACCATGCTCCATTCATGAGATTTGAGTAAAAGGTCGAAAAATTGCATAATTTATATAAAATTACATGATGACGTCATCGTGACGTCACTGCATTTTTTTGTCTATAACACGTCCCAGAATACTTGCATACCAAGTTTGAACCAAATCGGACTTTCGGTTCTGTAGATATAATGGCCTTTAAGTATGCGCTTTTAGGATGACGTCATGTGACACATGATGATGTCATGATGACGTCATGATTCGGCATACATCTTCAGATGTTTGTATAAGTGTGTGCCAGGTTTGAAGTCGATCGGACCGTATTTTATATAATTTTTGCAAAATTTGAAGAAAACATTAAAATCTAAAAAAATCATAAAAAATCAGACGATGACGTCATGATGACGTCATTTCAGATTCTGAATGCTTTTATCTATACCTACCTTCCCACCAAGTTTCATAACGATCGGACATACCCTTATATGCGAATCAAAAAATCACGTCTTTGATGACGTCATGATGACGTCACACATTTTACGAAATTTTGTGCATCTATCTATGACCTAACAAACATGTTACAAAAAGAATTTTGATTTTACCACATTCCGTTTATGAGATATGAGTAAAAGGTCCAAAAATTGAATAATTTATATAAAATCACACGATCACGTCATCATGACGTCACTGCAATTTTCGTCTAAAACAAGTCCCGGAATACTTGCATACCAAGTTTGAACCAAATCGGACTTCCGGTTCTGTAGATATAGGGCCTTAAAGTATGCTCTTTTAGGATGACGTCACGTGACACGTGATGACGTCATGATGACGAAAAGTTTCGGCATACATCTTCAGATGATAGTTTAACTGTGTGCCAGGTTTGAAGTCGATCAGATTTGAAACAAGGCAAAAAGTGACTTGTAGAACGAAAACACGTGTTATCCTATGGGAAAAAAAGTGGAAAAAAAAAAAAAAGAGAAAAAAAAAAATAACAAAAACAAGAGCTGTTTCGGTGTGTACACCGAAACAGCTAAAAAGAGAAAAAAAAAAATAACAAAAACAAGAGCTGTTTCGGTGTGTACACCGAAACAGCTAAATAGAAATTGTGGTTGTGAACAACCACAGAGCTGTTCCCAATATTGATTATCTGTTGGACCCATAGACATATAAGTAGAGATCTATGTCTGTTTGCAACAGAAGATAGGGCTTTCCGCATTATGATTTGTTTTTATCAACGTCCCTGACAATCACTATGCATGAACATAAAATGTGTCAAAGTTAGCCGGAAATCGGCTAAAACGGTCACTGTCGACAGGAATTGACCTCGGCAACACGTGTGCTGCGCGCGGGCTGACTGACATACGATATGTACAACGTAAAATGTACGTGCATGAACGTGTACACTGTGGACGTCCTGTGCATATTTTAAAGCAGAGGTATTGTCAACCTGAAGTTTTAAGCGTGCGCGGGGCATGTCCGAGTTTGCTAATTGCCTCGAAGCTTTCAAATGTTTTCGACCTACCCTTAAATAGACAATTAAAGTAAAAACTAATATAAAAACTGCCATGGTTGATTTTTCAGGAATTTTCTAAGGAAAAAGAGTCTTTTCATTATAACTTCCGGTCTGATGACGTCATACACCTGAAACTTCGCACACGTCTTAAGTGGGTCACGGTCATTATATACACCAATATTAAGGCGATTCCGACAAACTTCGCCACAGACATCTATTCAAAATACATTTTTGAAAATTTTCAACCTGTCGCTAGAGGGCGCTCGAAGATTGCATGACGTCATCGGTAGATGATTTGAAGAATACTATCAGCCAAGAGACTAACACCATTGAAAGCAAGTTCATATCTATTACCACTTCTAAATAATAAGCCACTTCCGGTTTTGGCCTTTTTCGACCGGAAGCAAGGGTCACGTGATTTCACGCACACTGAATGAAATAAAGACCTCAACCTACTCTACCACTTGCCGGCAACAGAATGCTGCGGACGCGTACGGTTGATTTCTTATGCATTTTTAAAAATTAAAAGTGTCACAATTTAATTGCCTATAAATAAACACCGGATGACGTCATCATGACGTCATCATTACACAATGCTGTTTGAGTAAGGGTCTTTGCTTGGACAAGGATTGGTGTAAATGAATTACTGGCAAAGAGTCGAAAATGCCCTTTGAAAATTGACATTTTTTTTTAAATTTCTGTGTACAAAGTCTATGGGAAAAATTAAATATTCAAAATTCTATAATAAATCACGTGATGACGTCAGCAGGACGAAAAGTTTCGGCATACATCTTCAGATGATGGTTAATAACTATGCTGAGTTTAAAGTTGATCGGATTTCAAATAATTGCCAAAGTGGCTTGTAGAATAAAAACGTGTACAAAACCTATGGGAAAAGTGGAAAAAGAAAAAAAAAGAAAAAACTAGAAATGTGTTTGTGGACAAACACTGAGCTGTTTCGACCGTTTTAATAATGACTGCCGTAAAGGGGTTTCATCCAGGTCGAATGAACATGTACATGCATATTTTATACAATAAGTGTCCATCCTATGTAAAAAAATATATATATATATTTTCATGACGTCATGATGACGGCACACATTTTTAAAATGTTTCTGTACCTATCTACGACCCAACAAACCTTTTGCAAAAAGAATTACTAATTAACTACTTTTCATTGATGAGATATGAGAAAAGGTCAAAAAATTGAAGAATTATTATAAAATCACATAATGACGTCATCGTGACGTCACTGCAATTTTTGTCTATAACACTTCCTGGAATATCTGCATATCGAGATTGAACCCAATCAGACCTCAGGTTCTCTAGATATAGTGACTTAAACTATGCAGTTTTAGGATGACGTCAAGTGACACGTGATGACGTCATGATGACATCATGATTCGACCTGAATCTTCAGATGGTGGTCTAAGTGTGTGCCAGGTTTCAAGTCGATCAGACCGTATTTTATATAATTTTTGCAAAATTTGAAGAAGATATTAAAATTTGAAAAATTCATAAAAAATCAGACGATGACGTCATCATGACGTAACTTCAGATTTTGAATGCTGTTATCTATACCTACGTACCCACCAAGTTTCATAACGATCGGACATACCCTTATATGTGAATCAAAAAATCACGTTTTTGATGACGTCATGATGACGTCACACATTTAACGAAATTTTGTGCATCTATCTATGACCTAACAAACCTGTTACAAAAAGAATTTCGAATTTACCACATTCCGTTTATGAGATATGAGTAAAAGGTCCAAAAATTGAATAATTCATATAAAATCACACGATGACGTCATCATGACGTCACTGCAATTTTCGTCTATAACACGTCCCGGAATACTTGCATACCAAGTTTGAACCAAATCGGACTTCCGGTTCTGTAGATATAGGGCCTTAAAGTGTGCTCTTTTAGGATGACGTCACGTGACACGTGATGACGTCATGATGACGTCATGATTCGGCATACATCTTCAGATGGTGGTCTAAGTGTGTGCCAGGTTTGAAGTCGATCGGATTTGAAAAAAGTCCAAAAGTGCCTTGTAGAACGAAAACACGTGTTATCCTATGGGAAAAAAAGTGGAAAAAAAAAAAAAAAGAGAAAAAAAAAAATAACAAAAACAAGAGCTGTTTCGGTGTGTACACCGAAACAGCTAAAAAAAAAACTTTAACGAAAACAAGAGCTGTTCCCAATTGAAATTGGGAACAGCTAAAAAGAAAAAAAAAAAAAGAAAAAAAGAAAAAAAAAGATCTTAACGAAAACAAGAGCTGTTTCGGTGTGTACACCGAAACAGCTAAAAAAAAAAAACTAGAAATGTGTTTGTGGACAAACCCAAGCTGTTTCGGATATTTGAAATACTCTGTGCACATGACGAACAATCAGTGATGTCACTGTAAATGTCATCTATATAACGGCACATTATAATACATACATGTACATGTCAAGATAGAACCAAATCGAACACTAGAAATGTGTTTGTGGACAAACCCAAGCTGTTTCGGATATTTGAAATACTCTGTGCACATGACGAACAATCAGTGATGTCACTGTAAATGTCATCTATATAACGGCACATTATAATACATACATGTACATGTCAAGATAGAACCAAATCGAACATTATAGTTCTGTAGATATAGACCTATAAAAGAATAATATGCCCCTTTAAGGGACGTCATATGACATTTGATGATGACGTCACTTCATTTTTCATATATAAACCATCCCTGTGAATGTGCATACCAAGTTTTAATCCAATTGGACTTGTACTTTCGAAGTTATAGCGATTTGTAGAAATGCTCATTTAATGTCACGTCACGTGACACATTGACGTCATCGTTATGAACTCACTGGGGACCACCTTAGGCTGCTGGTCTTACTAGTGTCTGACAAGTGTAAAGTCATCTGACATACATGTATGGAAGTGAAACAGTGTATCAGTTTGAAGAAAAATGTGTACAAAACTGATAAGGAAACAATGCATCTTTCATGTGATGTAACCTGACACCTCATGACGTCATGATGACGACTTTCTTCTAAGACCATCTGTGGGTGGTAGTCTAAGTGTGTTCCAAGTCTAACATGGATCGCATTTACGAAAGTGCCAAAGTAGAGTGTTTTAAAACGTGTACAAACCCTATGGGGAAAATGCATCTTTAATGTAACGTAACCTGAAACCTGATGACGTCACGATGACGACTTTCTTCTATGACCATCTATGAGTAGTGGTCTAAGTGTGTACCAAGTATAAGGTCGATCGAATTTACGAAAGTGCCAAAGTGGAGCGTTTTAAAACATGTACAAAACCAGAGGGGAAAATGTGCATCTTTAATGTGAAGTAACGTGACACCTGATGACGTCACGATCATGAATTTCTTCTAGGACCATCTGTGGGAGATGGTCCAAGTGTGTACTAAGTGTAACGTTGATCGGATGTACGAAAGTGCCGAAATGGAGCGTTTTAAAATGTGTACATTAACCCTATGGGGAAAGTGTATCTTTAATGTGACGTAATCTGACATCTGATGATGTCATGGTCACGAATTTCGTCTAGGACCATCTATGGGTGGTGGTCTAAGTATGAATTAAGTTTAAAGTCGATCAGATTTACGAAGATGCCAAACTGGAGTGTTTTAAAACGTGTACAAAACCTAAGGGGAAAATGTGCATCTTTAATGTGAAGTAACGTGACACCTGGTGACGTCACGATCACGAATTTCTTCAAGGACCATCTGTGGGTCGTGGTGTAAGTGTGTATCAAGTGTAACGTCGATCAGATTTACTAAAGTGCCAAAATGGAGCGTTTTAAAACGTGTACAAACCCTATGGGGAAAAATAAATCTTTATTTGTGACGTAACCTGACACCTGATGACGTCACAATCGTGAATTTCGTTAAGGACCATCTGTGGGTGGTGGTCTAAGTATGAATTAAGTCTGAAGCCCATCAGATGTATGACGGTGCCTAAAGTGGAGTGTTTTAAAACGTGTACATAACATATGGGGAAAAATGCATCTTTAATGTGACGTAACCCGACACCTGATGACGTAACGATCACGAATTTCTTCTAGGACCATCTGTGGGTGGTGGTCTAAGTATGAAATAAGTTTAAAGTCGATCGGATTTACGAAGATGCCAAACTGGAGGGTTTTAAAACGTGTACAAAACAAATGGGGGAAAATGCTTCTTTAAAGTGATGTAACTTGACACCTGATGACTGTACGATCACGAATTTCTTCTAGGAGCATCTGTTGGTGGTGATTTTAGTATGTACCAAGTCTGAAGTTGATCAGATTTACGAAAGTGCCAAAAGTGGAGTGTTTTAAAACGTGTACAAAACATATGGGGAAAAATGCATCTTTAATGTGACGTAACCCGACACCTGATGACGTCACGATCACACATTTCTTCTAGACACATCTGAGGGTGGTGGTCTAAGTATGTACCAAGTCTCATGCCGATCGGGTTTACGAAAGTACCAAAGTGGCATGGTAGAAGAAAAACGTGTACAAACCCTATGGAGAAAAGTGGAAAAATAAGAAAAAACTAGAGCTGTATGTCTGTTTGCAAACAGAACACAGGGCTTTTTCGCATTTTACAAATATTTGTTTCGTTTGTCGTTTTGCAGTCACTTTTCAGAGTGCTTTATGCAGTTAAAGGTTGTTCAAAACGCTTAGAATAATTCCTAAAGTATAATTTTATTAAATGATATCACTTGCCCTGCAATGATGTCATTTTTAAGACCCTTCTCAATGCACATTTTGTCATTGTGATTTTGGTTTGAACCAAGTTTAATGTCAATCTGATGAAAGAAAGTGTGCAATTTGTGGAAGCAGAATAAAATTATTAATGTCGAAAAATTCTAAAAACCAAACGATGACGTCATCGTGACGTCACTTTAAACTTTGTATACTAGTACCATTATTTACCTTCCCATTAAGTTTCATGACAGTCAGGCCTTTCCTGATATGTATTTTGAAAAATTACATTTTTATGACGTCATAATGATGTCAGATATTTTTTTGCAAAATTTTGTGCAAATACCTTTTACCTAACAGACCAAATACACAAAGAATTTTGAATTTTGCATGTTACGTTCATGAGATATGGCTAAAAGGTCAAAAACGTCAAATATTCATATAAAATCTCCGAATGACGTCATCATGGCGTCACCTAATTTTGTTTTACCTATAACACATCCCGGTCTAGCAATACCAAGTATCAACCCAATCAGACTTACAGTTCTGTAGATATAGGACTTTATAATATGCACGTAAATTTTCGAAAATCAATTAAAAAAATAAGGTGATGACGTCATTATGACGTCATAGTCTTGGCATAATTTTGTATGAGGGTCTTCCTTGGCTGTAACATTGATGACGATTCCAGATCGCCAAGTTTTAGAAATGGTGGCTTGAAAACGTGTACAAAGTCAATGGGCTAACACGTGTACAAAGTTAACGGACTAAAGAAAATCCCACTGCAGAAAAATTGCACCTTTAAATACGTGATTTGCCTTTAAACCGAAACATTTTTATAAAATAGTACTTGATATTCTGACCCTTAGGAATATGTTCAATCGAATGACAGCGCGAAAAAAACCTACAATTTCTCTTTCCTTCTCATAGTAATTCTCGGCTGAAGTTCAGAACTGCTTAGTATATCAGTGTTGTATAGGAAAAGACTTGTGGAAAATCCCACTGCGGAAAAACTGCACCTTTAAATACGTAACATAGGGCTTTTCGGCATGATGATTTTTTATTATACGTCCCTGACTATGCGCACGCATGAACATAAAATCTGTCAAAGTTAGCCGAAAATCGGCTAAAACGGTCACTGTGATGTGGACAGGATTTGACCTCGGCAACACGTGCTCTGCAGGCTGACTGACATACGATGTATGTGCGTAACGTACGTGTATGTACATGTACATATAGACGTTCTGTGCATGTTTTAGAGCAGAGGTATTGTCAACCTGAAGTTTTAAGCGTGCGCAGGGCATGTCAGAGTTCGCTTATTGCCTCAAAGCTTTGAAATGTTTTAGACCTACCCTTAAATCGATAATTAAAGTAAAAATTAACATAAAAACTGCAATGGATGATTTTTGAGGAATTTTCAAATGAAAAGGGTCTTTTATTATAACTTCCGGTCTGATGACGTCATTCGCCTAAAACTTCGCACATGTCTTAAGTGGGTCAAGGTCATTATATACACCATTATTTAGGCGATTCCGACATACTTCGCCACAGACATCGTTTCAAAATACATTTTTGCAAATTTTCAACCTGTCGCTAGAGGGCGCTCGCAGATTGCATGACGTCATTGGTAGATGATTTAAAGAATACTTTTAGCCAAGACACTAACACCGTTAAAAGCAAGTTCATATCTATTACCATTTTTAAATAATAAGCCACTTCCGGTTTTGGCCTTTTCCGACCGGAAGCAAGGGTCACGTGATTTCACGCACACTGAATGAAATAAAGACCTCAACCTATTCTACCATTTGCCGGCAACAGAATGCTGCGGACGCGTACGGTTGATTTCTTATGCATTTTTAAATATTAAAAGTGTCACAATTTAACTGCCTATAAATACACATCGGATGACGTCATCGTGACGTCATTATTACACAATGTTGTTTGAATTAAGGTCTTTTCTTGGATAAAGATTGGTGTAAATAAATTACTGGCAAAGAGTCAAAAATGCCCTTTGAAAATCGATAATTTTTTCTTAATTTCTGTGTACAAAGTCTATGGGAAAAATTTAATATTCAAAAATCTCTAATAAATTAGTCGATGACGTCACCATGACGTCAATCTTCGGGACACATCTTTGCTATAGGGACTATGCTTATGCTAACGTTGAATGATGTATGACAAAGATTAATGCCAAAAGTGGAGGCCAGAAAAGACGTGCACAAAGTCAATGGCATTTGAAGTGGAACAAAAAGAAGAAGAAGAAGAAGAAAGAAAAACTAGAGCTGTACATGTATGTCTGTTTGCAAACAGAACACAGGGCTTTTTCGCATTTTACAAATATTTGTTTCCGTCGTTTTGCAGTCACTTTTCAGAGTGCTTCATGCAGTTAAAGGTTGTTCAAAACGCTTAGAATAATTCCTAAAGTATAATTTTATCAAATGATATCACTTGCCCTGCAATGAAGTCATTTTTAAGACTCTTCTCAATGCACATTTTGTCATTGTGATTTTGGTTTGAACCAAGTTTAATGTCAATCCGATGAAAGAAAGTGTGCAATTTGTGGAAGCAGAATAAAATTATAAATATTGAAAAATTCTAAAAACCAAACGATGACGTCATCGTGACGTCACTTTAAACTTTGTATACTAGTACCATTATTTACCTTCCCATTAAGTTTCATGACAGTCAGGCCTTTCCTGATATGTATTTTGAAAAATTACATTTTTATGACGTCATAATGATGTCAGATATTTTTTTGCAAAATTTTGTGCAAATACCTGTTACCTAACAGACCAAATACACAAAGAATTTTGAATTTTGCATGTTACGTTCATGAGATATGGCTAAAAGGTCAAAAACTTCAAATATTCATATAAAATCTCCGAATGACGTCATCATGGCGTCACCTAATTTTGTTTTACCTATAACACATCCCGGTCTAGCCAAATACCAAGTTTCAACCCAATCAGACTTACAGTTCTGTAGATATAGGACTTTATAATATGCACGTAAATTTTCAAAAATCAATTAAAAAAATAAGGTGATGACGTCATTATGACGTCATAGTCTTGGCATAATTTTGTATGAGGGTCTTCCTTGGCTGTAACATTGATGACGATTCCAGATCGCCAAGTTATAGAAATGGTGGCTTGAAAACGTGTACAAAGTCAATGGGCTAACACGTGTACAAAGTTAACGGACTAAAGAAAATCCCACTGCAGAAAAATTGCACCTTTAAATACGTGATTTGCCTTTAAACCGAAACATTTTTATAAAATAGTACTTGATATTCTGACCCTTAGGAATATGTTCAATCGAATGACAGCGCGAAAAAAAATACAATTTCTCTTTCCTTCTCATAGTAATTCTCGGCTGAAGTTCAAAACTACTCAGTATATCAGTGTTGTATAGGAAAAGACTTGTGGAAAATCCCACTGCAGAAAAACTGCACCTTAAAATACGTAACATAGGGCTTTTCGGCATTATGATTTTTATTATACGTCCCTGACTATGCGCACGCATGAGCATAAAATCTGTCAAAGTTAGCCGAAAATCGGCTAAAACGGTCACTGTGATGTGGACAGGATTTGGCCTCGGCAACACGTGCTCTGCAGGCTGACTGACATACAATGTATGTGCGTAACGTACGTGTATGTACATGTACATATAGACATTCTGTGCATGTTTTAGAGCAGAGGTATTGTCAACCTGAAGTTTTAAGCGTGCGCAGGGCATGTCAGAGTTCGCTTATTGCCTCGAAGCTTTGAAATGTTTTAGACCTACCCTTAAATCGATAATTAAAGTAAAAATTAACATAAAAACTGCCATGGTTGATTTTTCAGGAATTTTCAAATGAAAAAGGGTCTTTTTATTATAACTTCCGGTCTGATGACGTCATTCGCCTAAAACTTCGCACATGTCTTAAGTGGGTCAAGATCATTAAATACACCATTATTTAGGCGATTCCGACATACTTCGCCATAGACATCGTTTCAAAATACATTTTTGCAAATTTTCAACCTGTCGCTAGAGGGCGCTCGCAGATTGCATGACGTCATTGGTAGATGATTTGAAGAATACTTTTAGCCAAGACACTAACACCGTTAAAAGCAAGTTCATATCTATTACCATTTTTAAATAATAAGCCACTTCCGGTTTTGGCCTTTTCCGACCGGAAGCAAGGGTCACGTGATTTCACGCACACTGAATGAAATAAAGACCTCAACCTACTCTACCATTTGCCGGCAACAGAATGCTGCGGACGCGTACGGTTGATTTCTTATGCATTTTTAAATATTAAAAGTGTCACAATTTAACTGCCTATAAATACACACCGGATGACGTCATCATGACGTCATTATTACACAATGTTGTTTGAATTAAGGTCTATTCTTGGATAAAGATTGGTGTAAATAAATTACTGGCAAAGAGTCAACAATGCCCTTTGAAAATCGATAATCTTTTTTAAATTTCTGTGTACAAAGTCTATGGGAAAAATTTAATATTCAAAAATCTCTAATAAATTAGTCGATGACGTCACCATGACGTCAATCTTCGGGACACATCTTTGCTATAGGGACTATGCTTATGCAAACTTTGAATAATGTATGACAAAGTTTAATGCCAAAAGTGGAGGCCAGAAAAAACGTGCATAAAGTCTATGGCATTTTAAGTGGAACAAAAAGAAGAAGAAGAAGAAGAAGAAAGAAGAAAAAAAAAAACCAGAACAAAAACAAAGGCTTTTTCGCAAAATTGCGAAAAAGCCAAAAAAAAAACCAGAACAAAAACAAAGGCTTTTTCGCAAAATTGCGAAAAAGCCAAAAAAAAACAACTAGAAATTGTGGTTGTGAACAACCACAGAGCTGTTCCCAATATTGATTATCTGTTGGCCCCATAGACATATAAGTAGAGATTTATGTCTGTTTGCAACAGAAGATAGGGCTTTCCGCATAATGATTTGTTTTTAACAACGTCCCTGACTATCACTATGCATGAACATAAAATCTGTCAAAGTTAGCCGGAAATCGGCTAAAACGGTCACTGTGCACAGGATTTGACCTCAGCAACACGTGCGCTGCGCGCGGGCTGACTGACATACGATATGTACAACGTACAATGTACGTGCATGTACATGTACATTGTGGACGTCCTGTGCATTTTTTAAAGCAGAGGTATTGTCAACCTGAAGTTTCAAGCGTGCGCGGGACATGTCCGAGTTTGCTTATTGCCTCGAAGCTTTGAAATGTTTTAGACCTACCCTTAAATAGACAATTAAAGTAAAAACTAATATAAAAACTGCCATGGTTGATTTTTTCAGGAATTTTCTAAGGAAAAAGGGTCTTTTCATTATAACTTCCGGTCTGATGACGTCATACACCTTAAACTTCGCACACGGCTTAAGTGGGTCAAGGTCATTATATACACCAACATTTAGGCGATTCCGACAAACTTCGCCACAGACATCTATTCAAAATACATTTTTGAAAATTTTCAACCTGTCGCTAGAGGGCGCTCGAAGATTACATGACGTCATCGGTAGATGATTTGAAGAATGCTATCAGCCAAGAGACTAACACCGTTGAAAGCAAGTTCATATCTATTACCACTTTTAAATAATAAGCCACTTCCGGTTTTGGCCTTTTTCGACCGGAAGCAAGGGTCACGTGATTTCACGCACACTGAATGAAATAAAGACCTCAACCTACTCTACCACTTGCTGGCAACAGAATGCTGCGGACGCGTACGGTTGATTTCTTATGCATTTTTAAATATTAAAAGTGTAACAATTTAATTGTCTATAAATAAACACCGGATGACGTCATCATGACGTCATCATTACACAATGCTGTTTGAGTAAGGGTCTTTGCTTGGACAAGGATTGGTGTAAATGAATTACTGGCAAAAAGTCGAAAATGCCCTTTGAAAATTGACATTTTTTTTTAAATTTCTGTGTACAAAGTCTATGGGAAAAATTAAATATTCAAAATTCTATAATAAATCACGTGATGACGTCAGCATGACGAAAAGTTTCGGCATACATCCTCAGATGATGGTTAATAACTATGCTGAGTTTAAAGTTGATCGGATTAAAAATAATTGCCAAAGTGGCTTGTAGAATAAAAACGTGTACAAAACATATGGGGAAAAGTGGAAAAAGAAAAAAAAAGAAAAACTAGAAATTGTGGTTGTAAACAACCACAGAGCTGTTCCCAATATTGATTATCTGTTGGACCCATAGACATATAAGTAGAGATCTATGTCTGTTTGCAACAGAAGATAGGGCTTTCCGCATTATGATTTGTTTTTATCAACGTCCCTGACAATCACTATGCATGAACATAAAATCTGTCAAAGTTAGCCGGAAATCGGCTAAAACGGTCACTGTCGACAGGAATTGACCTCGGCAACACGTGTGCTGCGCGCGGGCTGACTGACATACGATATGTACAACGTACAATGTACGTGCATGAACGTGTACACTGTAGACGTCCTGTGCATATTTTAAAGCAGAGGTATTGTCAACCTGAAGTTTTAAGCGTGCGCGGGGCATGTCCGAGTTTGCTAATTGCCTCGAAGCTTTGAAATGTTTTCGACCTACCCTTAAATAGACAATTAAATTAAAAACTAATATAAAAACTGCCATGGTTGATTTTTCAGGAATTTTCTAAGGAAAAAGGGTCTTTTCATGATAACTTCCGGTCTGATGACGTCATACACCTTAAACTTCGCTTACGTCTTAAGTGGGTCAAGGTCATCATATACACCAATATTTAGGCGATTCCGACAAACTTCGCCACAGACATCTATTCAAAATACATTTTTGAAAATGTTCAACCTGTCGCTAGAGGGCGCTCGAAGATTGCATGACGTCATTGGTAGATGATTTGAAGAATACTATCAGCCAAGAGACTAACACCGTTGAAAGCAAGTTCATATCTATTACCACTTTTAAATAATAAGCCACTTCCGGTTTTGGCCTTTTTCGACCGGAGACAAGGGTCACGTGATTTCACGCACACTGAATGAAATAAAGACCTCAACCTACTCTACCACTTGCCGGCAACAGAATGCTGCGGACGCGTACGGTTGATTTCTTATGCATTTTTAAATATTAAAAGTGTCACAATTTAATTGCCTATAAATAAACACCGGATGACGTCATCATGACATCATCATTACACAATGATGTTTGAGTAAGGGTCTTTGCTTGGACAAAGATTGGTGTAAATGAATTACTAGCAAAGAGTCGAAAATGCCCTCTGAAAATTGAAATTTTTTTTTTAAATTCTGTGTACAAAGTCTATGGGAAAAATTAAATATTCAAAATTCTATAATAAATCACGTGATGACGTCAGCATGACGAAAAGTTTCGGCATACATCCTCAGATGATGGTTAATAACTATGTTGAGTTTAAAGTTGATCGGATTTAAAATAATTGCCAAAGTGGCTTGTAGAATAAAAACGTGTACAAAACCTATGGGGAAAAGTGGAAAAAGAAAAAGAAGAAAAAAAAAAGGATAAAAAAAAACTTTAACGAAAACAAGAGCTGTTCCCAATTGAAATTGGGAACAGCTAACTAGAAATGTGTTTGTGGACAAACACTGAGCTGTTTCGACCGTTTTATTAGTGACTGCCGTAAAGGAGTTTCATCCAGGTTGAATGAACATGTACATGCGTATTCTATACAAAAAGTGTCCATCCTATGTAAAAAAAAAAAAAACATTTTTCTTGGCGTCATGATGACAGCATACATGTTTTGAATTTTCCTGTATCTATCTACGACCTAACAAATCTTTTGCCAAAAAGAATTTCGAATTAACCACTTTCCAGCGATGAGATATGAGTAAAAGGTCCAAAAATTGAATAATTCATATAAAATCACATGATGACGTCATCGTGACGTCACTGCAATTTTTGTCTATAACACTTCCTGGAATATCTGCATACCGAGATTGAACCCAATCGGACATCAGGTTCTCTAGATATAGTGACTTAAACTAGAGCAGTTTTAGAATGATGTCAAGTGACACGCGATGACGTCATGATGCCGTCATGATTCGACCGGAATCTTCAGATGGTGGTCTAAGTGTGTGCCAGGTTTGAAGTCGATCGGATCGCATTTGATATAATTTTTGCAAAATTTTAAGAAAATATTAAAATTAAAAAAAATCATAAAAAATCAGACGATGACGTCATGATGACGTCACTTCAGATTTTGAATGCTTTTATCTATACCTACCTACCCACCAAGTTTCATAGCGATCGGACATACCCCTATATGTGAATAACAAAATCACGTTTCTGATGACGTCATGATGACGTCACACATTTTATGAAATTTGGTGCATCTATATTTCACCTAACAAACATGTTACAAAAAGAATTTTGAATTTACCATGCTCCATTCATGAGATTTGAGTAAAAGGTCGAAAAATTGCATAATTTATATAAAATTACATGATGACGTCATCGTGACGTCACTGCATTTTTTTTTGTCTATAACACGTCCCAGAATACTTGCATACCAAGTTTGAACCAAATCGGACTTTCGGTTCTGTAGATATAATGGCCTTTAAGTATGCGCTTTTAGGATGACGTCATGTGACACGTGATGATGTCATGATGACGTCATGATTCGGCATACATCTTCAGATGTTTGTATAAGTGTGTGCCAGGTTTGAAGTCGATCGGACCGTATTTTATATAATTTTTGCAAAATTTGAAGAAAACATTAAAATCTAAAAAAATCATAAAAAATCAGACGATGACGTCATGATGACGTCATTTCAGATTTTGAATGCTTTTATCTATACCTACCTTCCCACCAAGTTTCATAACGATCGGACATACCCTTATATGCGAATCAAAAAATCACGTCTTTGATGACGTCATGATGACGTCACACATTTTACGAAATTTTGTGCATCTATCTATGACCTAACAAACATGTTACAAAAAGAATTTTGATTTTACCACATTCCGTTTATGAGATATGAGTAAAAGGTCCAAAAATTGAATAATTTATATAAAATCACACGATGACGTCATCATGACGTCACTGCACTTTTTGGCTATAACACGTCCCGGAATACTTGCATACCAAGTTTGAACCAAATCGGACTTCCGGTTCTGTAGATATAGGGCCTTAAAGTATGCTCTTTTAGGATGACGTCACGTGACACGTGATGACGTCATGATGACGAAAAGTTTCGGCATACATCTTCAGATGATAGTTTAACTGTGTGCCAGGTTTGAAGTCGATCAGATTTGAAACAAGGCAAAAAGTGACTTGTAGAACGAAAACACGTGTTATCCTATGGGAAAAAAAGTGGGGAAAAAAAAAAGAGAAAAACTAGAAATTGTGGTTGTGAACAACCACAGAGCTGTTCCCAATATTGATTATCTGTTGAACCCATAGACATATAAGTAGAGATCTATGTCTGTTTGCAACAGAAGATAGGGCTTTCCGCATAATGATTTGTTTTTATCAACGTCCCTGACTATCACTATGCATGAACATAAAATCTGTCAAAGTTAGCCGGAAATCGGCTAAAACGGTCACTGTGGACGGGATTTGACCTCAGCAACACGTGCGCTGCGCGCGGGCTGTCTGACATACGATATGTACAACGTACAATGTACGTGCATGTACATGTACGTTGTGGACGTCCTGTGCATTTTTTAAAGCAGAGGTATTGTCAACCTGAAGTTTCAAGCGTGCGCGGGGCATGTCCGAGTTTGCTTATTGCCTGGAAGCTTTGAAATGTTTTAGACCTACCCATAAATAGACAATTAAAGTAAAAATTAATATAAAAACTGCCATGGTTGATTTTTCAGGAATTTTCTAAGGAAAAAGGGTCTTTTCATTATAACTTCCGGTCTGATTACGTCATACACCTTAAACTTCGCACACGGCTTAAGTGGATCAAGGTCATTATATACACCAATATTTAGGCGATTCCGACAAACTTCGCCACAGACATCTATTCAAAATACATTTTTGAAAATTTTCAACCTGTCGCTAGAGGGCGCTCGAAGATTGCATGACGTCATCGGTAGATGATTTGAAGAATACTATCAGCCAAGAGACTAACACCGTTGAAAGCAAGTTCATATCTATTACCACTTTTAAATAATAAGCCACTTCCGGTTTTGGCCTTTTTCGACCGGAAGCAAGGGTCACGTGATTTCACGCACACTGAATGAAATAAAGACTTCAACCTACTCTACCACTTGCCGGCAACAGAATGCTGCGGACGCGTACGGTTGATTTCTTATGCATTTTTAAATATTAAAAGTGTAACAATTTAATTGCCTATAAATAAACACCGGATGACGTCATCATGACGTCATCATTACACAATGCTGTTTGAGTAAGGGTCTTTGCTTGGACAAAGATTGGTGTAAATGAATTACTGGCAAAGACTCGAAAATGCCCTTTGAAAATTGACATTTTTTTTAAAATTTCTGTGTACAAAGTCTATGGGAAAAATTAAATATTCAAAATTCTATAATAAATCACGTGATGACGTCAGCATGACGAAAAGTTTCGGCATACATCCTCAGATGATGGTTAATAACTATGCTGAGTTTAAAGTTGATCGGATTTAAAATAATTGCCAAAGTGGCTTGTAGAATAAAAACGTGTACAAAACCTATGGGGAAAAGTGGAAAAAGAAAAAACTAGAAATTGTGGTTGTGAACAACCACAGAGCTGTTCCCAATATTGATTATCTGTTGGACCCATAGACATATAAGTAGAGATCTATGTCTGCTTGCAACAGAAGACAGGGCTTTCCGCATTATGATTTGTTTTTATCAACGTCCCTGACTATCACTATGCATGAACATAAAATCTGTCAAAGTTAGCCGGAAATCGGCTAAAACGGTCACTGTGGACAGGATTTGACCTCAGCAACACGTGCGCTGTGCGCGGGCTGACTGACATACGATATGTACAACGTACAATGTACGTGTATGTACATATACATTGTGGACGTCTTGTGCATGTTTTAAAGCAGAGGTATTGTCAACCTGACGTTTTAGGCGTGCGCGGGGCATGTCCGAGTTTGCTTATTGCCTCGAAGCTTTGAAATGTTTTAGACCTACCCTTAAATAGACAATTAAAGTAAAAACTAATATAAAAACTGCCATGGTTGATTTTTCAGGAATTTTCTAAGGATAAAGGGTCTTTTCATTATAACTTCCGGTCTGATGACGTCATACACCTTAAACTTCGCACACGTGTTAGGTGGGTCAAGGTCATCATATACACCGATTATTAGGCAATTCTGACAAATTTCGCCACAGACATCTATTCAAAATACATTTTTGGAAATTTTCAACCTGTCGCTAGAGGGCGCTCGAAGATTGCATGACGTCATCGGTAAATGATTTGAAGAATACTATTAGCCAAGAGACTAACACCGTTAAAAGCAAGTTCATATCTATTACCACTTTTAAATAATAAGCCACTTCCGGTTTTGGCCTTTTTCGACCGGAAGCAAGGGTCACGTGATTTCACGCACACTGAATGAAATAAAGACCTGAACCTACTCTACCACTTGCCGGCAACAGAATGCTGCGGACGCGTACGGTTGATTTCTTATGCATTTTTTTATATTAAAAGTGTTACTATTCAATTGCCTATAAATAAACACCGGATGACGTCATCATGACGTCATCATTACACAATGCTGTTTGAGTAAGGGTCTTTGCTTGGACAAAGATTGGTGTAAATGAATTACTGGCAAAGAGTCGAAAATGCCCTCTGAAAATCGAGATTTTTAAAAAAAATTCTGTGTACAAAGTCTATGGGAAAAATTAAATATTCAAAATTCTATAATAAATCACGCGATGACGTCAGCATGACGAAAAGTTTCGGCATACATCCTCAGATGATTGTTAATGACTATGCCAAGTTTAAAGTTGATCGGATTTAAAATAATTGCCAAAGTGGCTTGTAGAATAAAAACGTGTACAAAACCTATGGGAAAAGTGGAAAAAGAAAAAAAAACAAAAAAAAAACCCTAGAAATTGTGGTTGTGAACAACCACAGAGCTGTTCCCAATATTGATTATCTGTTGGACCCATAAACATATAAGTAGAGATCTATGTCTGTTTGCAACAGAAGATAGGGCTTTCCGCATAATGATTTGTTTTTAACAACGTCCCTGACTATCAGTATGCATGAACATAAAATCTGTCAAAGTTAGCCGGAAATCGGCTAAAACGGTCACTGTGGACAGGATTTGACCTCAGCAACACGTGCGCTGCGCGCGGGCGGACTGACATACGATATGTACAACGTACAATGTACGTGCATGTACATGTACATTGTGGACGTCCTGTGCATTTTTTAAAGCAGAGGTATTGTCAACCTGAAGTTTCAAGCGTGCGCGGGGCATGTTCAAGTTTGCTTATTGCCTCGAAGCTTTGAAATGTTTTAGACCTACCCTTAAGTAGACAATTAAAGTAAAAAGTAATATAAAAACTGCCATGGTTGATTTTTAAGGAATTTTCTAAGGAAAAAGGGTCTTTTCATTATAACTTCCGGTCTGATGACGTCATACACCTTAAACTTCGCACAGGGCTTAAGTGGGTCAAGATCATTATATACACCAATATTTAGGCGATTCCGACAAACTTCGCCACAGACATCTATTCAAAATACATTTTTGAAAATTTTCAACCTGTCGCTAGAGGGCGCTCGAAGATTACATGACGTCATCGGTAGATGATTTGAAGAATACTATTAGCCAAGAGACTAACACCGTTGAAAGCAAGTTCATATCTATTACCACTTTTAAATAATTAGCCACTTCCGGTTTTGGCCTTTTTCGACCGGAAGCAAGGGTCACGTGATTTCACGCACACTGAATGAAATAAAGACCTCAACCTACTCTACCACTTGCTGGCAACAGAATGCTGCGGACGCGTACGGTTGATTTCTTATGCATTTTTAAATATTAAAAGTGTAACAATTTAATTGCCTATAAATAAACACCGGATGACGTCATCATGACGTCATCATTACACAATGCTGTTTGAGTAAGGGCCTTTGCTTGGACAAGGATTGGTGTAAATGAATTACTGGCAAAGAGTCGAAAATGCCCTTTGAAAATTGACTTTTTTTTTAAATTTCTGTGTACAAAGTCTATGGGAAAAATTAAATATTCAAAATTCTATAATAAATCACGTGATGACGTCAGCATGACGAAAAGTTTCGGCATACATCCTCAGATGATGGTTAATAACTATGCTGAGTTTAAAGTTGATCGGATGTAAAATAATTGCCAAAGTGGCTTGTAGAATAAAAACGTGTACAAAACCTATGGGGAAAAGTGGAAAAAGAAAAAAAAAGAAAAACTAGAGGTCTATGTCTGTTTGCAACAGAGCATAGGGCTTTTCCGCATTATGTTTTATTTAATTGGGGTCATGTTTTTGGTATGGTGCAAAACTGTGTGCATTTATGTTTTGTCTAACAAACCTCATTCGAAGGGAAATTTGATTTTGGCATATTGCATTTGTGAGATACGGCAAAAGTCTTATATATAAAATATATATATATAATCACAAGATGACGTCATGATGACGTCACCTCAATATTTATTTGTAACATATCCCGGCCTACCCCCATACCAAGTTTTAACCCAATCTGACGTACTGTTCGTGAGATGTAGGGGCTTAAAATATACAAGTTAAGGATGATGTCACATGTCTAATGATGACGTCATCGTAACATTACTTGGCAGTGCTCATTATTTTATTGTGGTTTTAGTCTGTACCAAGTTTGAAAACAATCGGATTAATATAAGTGTTAAATTTTGTAAGCAGAATAAAATAAGCAAAATTTAAAAAATCTTTAAAAATCGATCGATGACGTCATCGTGACGTCATTCAAGATTTTGTGTACTAGTGTTATTATCTACCCACCCACCAAGTTTCATGACGATCGGACATTCCCTTATATGTGTTTCAAAAAATCGCATTTTTGCTGACGTCATCATGACGTCACGCATTTTTACAAATTTTGTGCATATATCTATTGCCCAGCGAACCTAATACAAAAAGAATTTCGAATTTATCATATTGCGTTAGTGAGATATGGCAAAAGTCTTCAAAAATTCAAAATTAAATATAAAATCATATGATGACGTCATGATGACGTCATCTCAAATTTTATCTATAACACTTCCCTGTCTAACCACATGCTGAGTTTCAAGCCAATCGGACATACCGTTCTGTAGATATAGGGCTTTGAAATATGCAACGTTGCGATGACGTCACATGACCCATGATGACGTCATCATTGCGTCTATCTTCGCGAACGACCTTTGCTATATGTTCTGTGACTATGTTAAGTTTTGATTTCATATGACTTTGTTTTATGCCAAAAGTGTTTGCTAGAAAAAACGTGCACAAAGTCTATGGCATTTTGGTTGGAAGTCCCAAGAGGAAAAAAAAAAAAAAAAAAGAAAAAAATTCGTAAAAAAACAAAGGCTTTCCCGCAACTTTGGGGAAAAGCAAAAAAAAAAAAAGGAAAAAAAAAAACTTTAACGAAAACAAGAGCTGTTCCCAATTGAAATTGGGAACAGCTAAAAAAACTTTAACGAAAACAAGAGCTGTTCCCAATTGAAATTGGGAACAGCTAAAAAGAAAAACTAGAAATTGTGGTTGTGAACAACCACAGAGCTGTTCCCAATATTGATTATCTGTTGGACCCATAGACATATAAGTAGAGATCTATGTCTGTTTGCAACAGAAGACAGGGCTTTCCGCATTATGATTTGTTTTTATCAACGTCCCTGACTATCACTATGCATGAACATAAAATCTGTCAAAGTTAGCCGGAAATCGGCTAAAACGGTCACTGTGGACAGGATTTGACCTCAGCAACACGTGCGCTGTGCGCGGGCTGACTGACATACGATATGTACAACGTACAATGTACGTGCATGTACATGTACATTGTGGACGTCCTGTGCATTTTTTTAAGCAGAGGTATTGTCAACCTGAAGTTTCAAGCGTGTGCGGGGCATGTCCGAGTTTGCTTATTGCCTCGAAGCTTTGAAATGTTTTAGACCTACCCTTAAATAGACAATTAAAGTAAAAACTAATATAAAAACTGCCATGGTTGATTTTTCAGGAATTTTCTAAGGAAAAAGGGTCTTTTCATTATAACTTCCGGTCTGATGACGTCATACACCTTAAACTTCGCACACAGCTTAAGTGGGTCAAGGTCATTATATACACCAATATTTAGGCGATTCCGACAAACTTCGCCACAGACATCTATTCAAAATACATTTTTGAAAATTTTCAACCTGTCGCTAGAGGGCGCTCGAAGATTGCATGACGTCATCGGTAGATGATTTGAAGAATACTATCAGCCAAGAGACTAACACCGTTAAAAGCAAGTTCATATCTATTACCACTTTTAAATAATAAGCCACTTCCGGTTTTGGCCTTTTTCGACCGGAAGCAAGGGTCACGTGATTTCACGCACACTGAATGAAATAAAGACCCCAACCTACTCTACCACTTGCTGGCAACAGAATGCTGCGGACGCGTACGGTTGATTTCTTATGCATCTTTAAATATTAAAAGTGTAACAATTTAATTGCCTATAAATAAACACCGGATGACGTCATCATGACGTCATCATTACACAATGCTGTTTGAGTAAGGGTCTTTGCTTGGACAAAGATTGGTGTAAATGAATTACTGGCAAAAAGTCGAAAATGCCCTTTGAAAATTGACATTTTTTTTTTAATTTCTGTGTACAAAGTCTATGGGAAAAATTAAATATTCAAAATTCTATAATAAATCACGTGATGACGTCAGCATGACGAAAAGTTTCGGCATACATCCTCAGATGATGGTTAATAACTATGCTGAGTTTAAAGTTGATCGGATTTAAAATAATTGCCAAAGTGGCTTGTAGAATAAAAACGTGTACAAAACCTATGGGGAAAAGTGGAAAAAAAAAAAAAAAGAAGAAAAAAAAAAACTTTAACGAAAACAAGAGCTGTTCCCAATTGAAATTGGGAACAGCTAAAAAAAAAACACTAGAAATTGTGGTTGTGAACAACCACAGAGCTGTTCCCAATATTGATTATCTGTTGGACCCATAGACATATAAGTAGAGATCTATGTCTGTTTGCAACAGAAGACAGGGCTTTCTGCATTATGATTTGTTTTAATCAACGTCCCTGACTATCACTATGCATGAACATAAAATCTGTCAAAGTTAGCCGGAAATCGGCTAAAACGGTCACTGTGGACAGGATTTGACCTCCGCAACACGTGCGCTACGCGCGGGCTGACTGACATACGATATGTACAACGTACAATGTACGTGTATGTACATGTACATTGTGGACGTCTTGTGCATGTTTTAAAGCAGAGGTATTGTCAACCTGAAGTTTTAAGCGTGCGCGGGGCATGTCCGAGTTTGCTTATTGCCTCGAAGCTTTAAAATGTTTTAGACCTACCCTTAAATAGACAATTAAAGTAAAAACTAATATAAAACCTGCCATGGTTGATTTTTCAGGAATTTTCTAAGGATAAAGGGTCTTTTCATTATACCTTCCGGTCTGATGACGTCATACACCTTAAACTTCGCACACGTCTTCAGTGGGTCAAGGTCATCATATACACCGATTATTAGGCAATTCTGACAAACTTCGCCACAGACATCTATTCAAAATACATTTTTGAAAATTTTCAACCTGTCGCTAGAGGGCACTCGAAGATTGCATGACGTCATCGGTAGATGATTTGAAGAATACTATCAGCCAAGAGACTAACACCGTTGAAAGCAAGTTCATATCTATTACCACTTTTAAATAATAAGCCACTTCCGGTTTTGGCCTTTTTCAACCGGAAGCAAGGGCCACGTGATTTCACGCACACTGAATGAAATAAAGACCTGAACCTACTCTACCACTTGTCGGCAACAGAATGCTGCGGACGCGTACGGTTGATTTCTTATGCATTTTTTAATATTAAAAGTGTTACTATTCAATTGCCTATAAATAAACACCGGATGACGTCATCATGACGTCATCATTACACAATGTTGTTTGAATTAGGGTCTTTCCTTGGACAAGGATTGGTGTAAATGAATTACTGGCAAAGAGTTGAAAATGCCCTCTGAAAATCGAGATTTTAAAAAAAAAATCTGTGTACAAAGTCTATGGGAAAAATTAAATATTCAAAATTCTATAATAAATCGCGTGATGACGTCAGCATGACGAAAAGTTTCGGCATACATCCTCAGATGATTGTTAATGACTATGCCAAGTTTAAAGTTGATCGGATTTAAAATAATTGCCAAAGTGGCTTGTAGAATAAAAACGTGTACAAAACCTATGGGAAAGTGGAAAAAAAAAAAAAACTAGAAATGTGTTTGTGGACAAACACTGAGCTGTTTCGACCGTTTTATTAATGACTGCCGTAAAGGAGTTTCATCCAGGTCGAATGAACATGTACATGCATTTCTATAAAAAAAGTGTCCATCCTCTGTAAACAAAAAATAAAAAAACATTTTTCATGACTTCATGATGACGGCACACATTTTTTTAAATTGTCTGTATCTATCTACGATCTAACAAACCTTTTGCAAAAAAGAATTTCGAATTAACCAAGTTCCATTGATGAGATATGAGTAAAAGGTCCAAAAATTGAATAATTCATATTAAATCACATGATGACGTCATCGTGACGTCACTGCAATTTTTGTCTATAACGCTTCCTGGAATATCTGTATATCGAGATTGAACCCAATCGGACCACAGGTTCTCTGGATATAGTGACTTAAACTGTGCAGTCTTAGGATGACGTCATGTGACACGTGATGACGTCATGATGACGTCATGATTCGGCATACATCTACAGATGGTTGTATAAGTGTGTGCCGGGTTTGAAGTCGATCGGACCGTATTTTATATAATTTTTGCAAAATTTGAAGAAAATATTAAAATTTGAAAAATTCATAAAAAATCAGATGATGACGTCATGATGACGTCACTTCAGATTTTGAATGCTGTTATCTATACCTACCTACCCACCAAGTTTCATAACGATCGGACATACCCTTATATGTGAAACAAAAAATCACGTTTTTGATGACGTCATGATGACGTCACACATTTTACGAAATTTTGTGCATCTATCTATGACCTAACAAACCTGTTACAAAAAGAATTTCGAATTTACCACATTCCGTTTATGAGATATGAGTAAAAGGTCCAAAAATTGAATAATTGAAATAAAATCACACGATGACGTCATCATGACGTCACAGCAATTTTCGTCTATAACACGTCCCGGAATACTTGCATACCAAGTTTGAACCCAATTGGACCTCCGGTTTTGTAGATATAGGGTCTTAAAATATGCACCTTTAGGATGACGTCACGTGACACGTGATGATGTCATGATGACGTCATGATTCGGCATACATCTTCAGATGGTTGTTTAAGTGTGTGCCAGGTTTGAAGTCGATCGGACCATATTTTATATATTTTTTGCAAAATTTGAAGAAATATTAAAATTTGAAAAATTCATAAAAAATCAGATGATGACGTCATGATGACGTCACTTCAGATTTCGAATGCTGTTATCTATACCTACCTACCCACCAAGTTTCAAAAAGATCGGTCATACCCTTATATGTGAATCCAAAAATCACGTTTTGGATGACGTCATGATGACGTCACACATTTTACGAAATTTTGTGCATTTATCTATGACCTAACAAACCTGTTACAAAAAGAATTTCGAATTTATCACATTCTGTTTATGAGATATGAGTAAAAGGTACAAAAATTGAATAATTTATATAAAATCACACGATGACGTCATCATGACGTCACTGCAATTTTCGTCTATAACACGTCCCGGAATACTTGCATACCAAGTTTGAACCAAACCGGACTTCCAGTTCTGTAGATATAGGGCCTTGAAGTATACTCTTTTAGGATGACGTCACGTGACACGTGATGACGTCATGATGACGAAAAGTTTCGGCATACATCTTCAGATGATAGTCTAACTGTGTGCCAGGTTTGAAATCGATCAGATATGAAAAAAGGCAAAAAGTGACTTGTAGAACGAAAACACGTGTTATCCTATGAGAAAAAAAGTGGAAAAAAAAAAAAAGAGAAAAAAAAAAATAACAAAAACAAGAGCTGTTTCGGCGTGTACACCGAAACAGCTAAAAAAAACCTAGAAATTGTGGTTGTGAACAACCACAGAGCTGTTCCCAATATTGATTATCTGTTGGACCCATAGACATATAAGTAGAGATCTATGTCTGCTTGCAACAGAAGATAGGGCTTTCCGCATAATGATTTGTTTTTAACAACGTCCCTGACTATCACTATGCATGAACATAAAATCTGTCAAAGTTAGCCGGAAATCGGCTAAAACGGTCACTGTGCACAGGATTTGACCTCAGCAACACGTGCGCTGCGCGCGGGCTGACTGACATACGATATGTACAACGTACAATGTACGTGCATGTACATGTACATTGTGGACGTCCTGTGCATTTTTTAAAGCAGAGGTATTGTCAACCTGAAGTTTCAAGCGTGCGCGGGACATGTCCGAGTTTGCTTATTGGCTCGAAGCTTTGAAATGTTTTAGACCTACCCTTAAATAGACAATTAAAGTAAAAACTAATATAAAAACTGCCATGGTTGATTTTTCAGGAATTTTCTAAGGAAAAAGGGTCTTTTCATTATAACTTCCGGTCTGATGACGTCATACACCTTAAACTTCGCACACGGCTTAAGTGGGTCAAGGTCATTATATACACCAACATTTAGGCGATTCCGACAAACTTCGCCACAGACATCTATTCAAAATACATTTTTGAAAATTTTCAACCTGTCGCTAGAGGGCGCTCGAAGATTACATGACGTCATCGGTAGATGATTTGAAGAATGCTATCAGCCAAGAGACTAACACCGTTGAAAGCAAGTTCATATCTATTACCACTTTTAAATAATAAGCCACTTCCGGTTTTGGCCTTTTTCGACCGGAAGCAAGGGTCACGTGATTTCACGCACACTGAATGAAATAAAGACCTCAACCTACTCTACCACTTGCTGGCAACAGAATGCTGCGGACGCGTACGGTTGATTTCTTATGCATTTTTAAATATTAAAAGTGTAACAATTTAATTGTCTATAAATAAACACCGGATGACGTCATCATGACGTCATCATTACACAATGCTGTTTGAGTAAGGGTCTTTGCTTGGACAAGGATTGGTGTAAATGAATTACTGGCAAAGAGTCGAAAATGCCCTTTGAAAATTGACATTTTTTTTTAAATTTCTGTGTACAAAGTCTATGGGAAAAATTAAATATTCAAAATTCTATAATAAATCACGTGATGACGTCAGCATGACGAAAAGTTTCGGCATACATCCTCAGATGATGGTTAATAACTATGCTGAGTTTAAAGTTGATCGGATTAAAAATAATTGCCAAAGTGGCTTGTAGAATAAAAACGTGTACAAAACCTATGGGGAAAAGTGGAAAAAGAAAAAAAAAGAAAAACTAGAAATTGTGGTTGTGAACAACCACAGAGCTGTTCCCAATATTGATTATCTGTTGGACCCATAGACATATAAGTAGAGATCTATGTCTGTTTGCAACAGAAGATAGGGCTTTCCGCATAATGATTTGTTTTTAACAACGTCCCTGACTATCACTATGCATGAACATAAAATCTGTCAAAGTTAGCCGGAAATCGGCTAAAACGGTCACTGTGGACAGGATTTGACCTCAGCAACACGTGCGCTGCGCGCGGGCGGACTGACATACGATATGTACAACGTACAATGTACGTGCATGTACATGTACATTGTGGACGTCCTGTGCATTTTTTAAAGCAGAGGTATTGTCAACCTGAAGTTTCAAGCGTGCGCGGGGCATGTCCGAGTTTGCTTATTGCCTCGGAGCTTTGAAATGTTTTAGACCTACCCTTTAATAGACAATTAAAGTAAAAAGTAATATAAAAACTGCCATGGTTGATTTTTCAGGAATTTTCTAAGGAAAAAGGGTCTTTTCATTATAACTTCCGGTCTGATGACGTCATACACCTTAAACTTCGCACACGGCTTAAGTGGGTCAAGGTCATCATATACACCAATATTTAGGCGATTCCGAAAAACTTCGCCACAGACATCTATTCAAAATACATTTTTGAAAATGTTCAACCTGTCGCTAGAGGGCGCTCGAAGATTGCATGACGTCATCGGTAGATGATTTGAAGAATACTATCAGCCAAGAGACTAACACCGTTGAAAGCAAATTCATATCTATTACCACTTTTAAATAATAAGCCACTTCCGGTTTTGGCCTTTTTCGACCGGAAGCAAGGGTCACGTGATTTCACGCACACTGAATGAAATAAAGACCTCAACCTACTCTACCACTTGCCGGCAACAGAATGCTGCGGATGCGTACGGTTGATTTCTTATGCATTTTTAAATATTAAAAGTGTCACAATTTAATTGCCTATAAATAAACACCGGATGACGTCATCATGACGTCATCATTACACAATGCTGTTTCAGTACGGGTCTTTGCTTGGACAAAGATTGGTGTAAATGAATTACTGGCGAAGAGTCAAAAATGCCCTTTGAAAATTGACATTTTTTTTTCAATTTCTGTGTACAAAGTCTATGGGAAAAATTAAATATTCAAAATTATATAAAAAATCACGTGATGACGTCAGCATGACGAAAAGTTTCGGCATACATCCTCAGATGATGGTTAATAACTATGCTGAGTTTAAAGTTGATCGGATTTAAAATAATTGCCAAAGTGGCTTGTAGAATAAAAACGTGTACAAAACCTATGGGGAAAAGTGGAAAAAGAAAAAACTAGAACTATGTGGTTGTGAGTGAACAACCACAGAGCTGTTCCCAACATGTTTTTGATTGTCTATTGCACAGTACAAAATGATTCAATGATTTGTTCTAAACAAATTTTACTATTAAATTGAAATTATAATATAAATCGGTGATGGTCTTGTTCGGGACACACTTTCCAAAGAGAAGCTGGTTGGGTTCTGAAAACTTAAAACTGAAAATATATTTTTGGGAACAGGTCTGTTTGTACGAGATATAGACATATAAGTAGAGATCTATGTCTGTTTGCAACAGAAGATAGGGCTTTTCTGCATTATGATTTTTTTTATCAATAATACGTCCCTGACTATGCATGAACATAAAATCTGTCAAAGTTAGCTGGAAATCGGCTAAAACGGTCACTGTGGACAGGATTTGACCTCAGCAACACGTGCGCTGTGCGCGGGCTGACTGACATACGATATGTACAACGTACGTGCATGTACATGTACCGGTACATTGTGGACGTCCTGTGCATGTTTTAAAGCAGAGGTATTGTCAACCTGAAGTTTTAAGCGTGCGCAGGGCATGTCCGAGTTTGCTTATTGCCTCGAAGCTTTGAAATGTTTAAGACCTACCCTTAAATAGACAATTAAAGTAGAAACTAATATAAAAACTGCCATGGTTGATTTTTCAGGAATTTTCTAAGCAAAAAGGGTCTTTTCATTATAACTTCCGGTCTGATGACGTCATACATTTTAAACTTTGCACACGTCTGAAGTGGGTCAAGGTCATCATATACACCAATATTTAGGCGATTCCGACAAACTTCGCCACAGACATCTATTCAAAATACATTTTTGAAAATGTTCAACCTGTCGCTAGAGGGCGCTCGAAGATTGCATGACGTCATCGGTAGATGATTTGAAGAATACTATCGGCCAAGAGTCTAACACCGTTAAAAACAAGTTCATATCTATTACCACTTTTAAATAATAAGCCACTTCCGGTTTTGGCCTTTTTCGACCGGAAGCAAGGGTCACGTGATTTCACGCACACTGAATGAAATAAAGACCTCAACCTACTCTACCACTTGCCGGCAACAGAATGCTGCGGACGCGTACGGTTGATTTCTTATACATTTTTAAATATTAAAATTGTCACAATTTAATTGCCTATAAATAAACACCGGATGACGTCATCATGACGTCATCATTACACAATGTTGTTTGAGTAAGGGTCTTTGCTTGGACAAAGATTGGTGTAAATGAATTACTGGCAAAGAGTCGAAAATGCCATCTGAAAATTGACATTTAAAAAAAAAAATCTGTGTACAAAGTCTATGGGAAAAATTAAATATTCAAAATTCTATAATAAATCACGTAATGACGTCAGCATGACGAAAAGTTGCGGGACACATCCTCAGATGATGGTTAATAACTATGCTGAGTTTAAAGTTGATCGGATTTAAAATAATTGCCAAAGTGGCTTGTAGAATAAAAACGTGTACAAAACCTATGGGAAAAGTGGAAAAAGAAAAAAAAAGAAAAAAAAGGAAAAAAAAAAACTTTAACGAAAACAAGAGCTGTTCCCAATTGAAATTGGGAACAGCTAAAAAAAAAAAAACTAGAAATTGTGGTTGTGAACAACCACAGAGCTGTTCCCAATATTGATTATCTGTTGGACCCATAGACATATAAGTAGAGATCTATGTCTGTTTGCAACAGAAGATAGGGCTTTCCGCATAATGATTTGTTTTTAACAACGCCCCTGACTATCACTATGCATGAACATAAAATCTGTCAAAGTTAGCCGGAAATCTGCTAAAACGGTCACAGTGGACAGGATTTGACCTCAGCAACACGTGCGCTGCGCGCGGGCGGACTGACATACGATATGTACAACGTACAATGTACGTGCATGTAAATGTATATTGTGGACGTC
The DNA here is from genome assembly GCA_029964075.1 of Patiria pectinifera. Taxonomy (NCBI): domain Eukaryota; kingdom Metazoa; phylum Echinodermata; class Asteroidea; order Valvatida; family Asterinidae; genus Patiria; species Patiria pectinifera. The sequence continues at coordinate 4,614,327 of CM057130.1, read as the reverse complement.
CTGTGCATTTTTTAAAGCAGAGGTATTGTCAACCTGAAGTTTCAAGCGTGCGCGGGGCATGTCCGAGTTTGCTTATTGCCTCGAAGCTTTGAAATGTTTTAGACCTACCCTTAAATAGACAATTAAAGTAGAAACTAATATAAAAACTGACATGGTTGATTTTTCAGGAATTTTCTAAGGAAAAAGGGTCTTTTCATTATAACTTCCGGTCTGATGACGTCATACACGTTAAACTTCGCACACGGCTTAAGTGGGTCAAGGTCATTATATACACCAATATTTAAGCGATTCCGACAAACTTCGCCACAGACATCTATTCAAAATACATTTTTGAAAATGTTCAACCTGTCGCTAGAGGGCGCTCGAAGATTGCATGACGTCATCGGTAGATGTTTTGAAGAATACTATCAGCCAAGAGACTAACACCGTTGAAAGCAAGTTCATATCTATTACCACTTTTAAATAATAAGCCACTTCCGGTTTTGGCCTTTTTCGACCGGAAGCAAGGGTCACGTGATTTCACGCACACTGAATGAAATAAAGACCTCAACCTACTCTACCACTTGCTGGCAACCGAATGCTGCGGACGCGTACGGTTGATTTCTTATGCATTTTTAAATATTAAAAGTGTCACAATTTAATTGCCTATAAATAAACACCGGATGACGTCATCATGACGTCATCATTACACAATGCTGTTTGAGTAAGGGTCTTTGCTTGGACAAGGATTGGTGTAAATGAATTACTGGCAAAGAGTCGAAAATGCCCTTTGAAAATTGACATTTTTTTTTAAATTTCTGTGTACAAAGTCTATGGGAAAAATTAAATATTCAAAATTCTATAATAAATCACGTGATGACGTCAGCATGACGAAAAGTTTCGGCATACATCCTCAGATGGTGGTTAATAACTATGCTGAGTTTAAAGTTGATCGGATTTAAAATAATTGCCAAAGTGGCTTGTAGAATAAAAACGTGTACAAAACCTATGGGGAAAAGTGGAAAAAGAAAAAAAAAAATAAAACTAGAAATTGTGGTTGTGAACAACCACAGAGCTGTTCCCAATATTGATTATCTGTTGGACCCATAGACATATAAGTAGATATCTATGTCTGTTTGCAACAGAAGACAGGGCTTTCCGCATTATGATTTGTTTTTATCAACGTCCCTGACTATCACTATGCATGAACATAAAATCTGTCAAAGTTAGCCGGAAATCGGCTAAAACGGTCACTGTGGACAGGATTTGACCTCAGCAACACGTGCGCTGCGTGCGGGCTGACTGACATACGATATGTACAACGTACAATGTACGTGTATGTACATGTACATTGTGGACGTCTTGTGCATGTTTTAAAGCAGAGGTATTGTCAACCTGAAGATTTAAGCATGCGCGGGGCATGTCCGAGTTTGCTTATTGCCTCGAAGCTTTGAAATGGTTTAGACCTACCCTTAAATAGACAATTAAAGTAAAAACTAATATAAAAACTGCCATGGTTGATTTTTCAGGAATTTTCTAAGGATAAAGGGTCTTTTCATTATAACTTCCGGTCTGATGACGTCATACACCTTAAACTTCGCACACGTGTTAAGTGGGTCAAGGTCATCATATACACCGATTATTAGGCAATTCTGACAAACTTCGCCACAGACATCTATTCAAAATACATTTTTGTAAATTTTCAACCTGTCGCTAGAGGGCGCTCGAAGATTGCATGACGTCATCGGTAGATGATTTGAAGAATACTATCAACCAAGAGACTAACACCGTTAAAAGCAAGTTCATATCTATTACCACTTTTAAATAATAAGCTACTTCCGGTTTTGGCCTTTTTCGACCGGAAGCAAGGGTCACGTGATTTCACGCACACTGAATGAAATAAAGACCTCAACCTACTCTACCACTTGCTGGCAACAGAATGCTGCGGACGCGTACGGTTGATTTCTTATGCATTTTTAAATATTAAAAGTGTCACAATTTAATTGCCTATAAATAAACACCGGATGACGTCATCATGACGTCATCATTACACAATGTTGTTTGAATAAGGGTCTTTGCTTGGACAAAGATTGGTGTAAATGAATTACTGGCAAAGAGTCAAAAAGGCCCTCTGAAAATTGACATTTTTTTTTAAATTTCTGTGTACAAAGTCTATGGGAAAAATTAAATATTCAAAATTCTATAATAAATCACGTGATGACGTCAGCATAACAAAAAGTTTCGGCATACATCCTCAGATGATGGTTAATAACTATGCTGAGTTTAAAGTTGATCGGATTTAAAATAATTGCCAAAGTGGCTTGTAGAATAAAAACGTGTACAAAACCTATGGGAAAAGTGGAAAAAGAAAAAAAAAGAAAAAAAAGGAAAAAAAAAAACTTTAACGAAAACAAGAGCTGTTCCCAATTGAAATTGGGAACAGCTAAAAAAAAGGAAAAAAAAAAACTTTAACGAAAACAAGAGCTGTTCCCAATTGAAATTGGGAACAGCTAAAAAAAAAAGGAAAAAAAAAAACTTTAACGAAAACAAGAGCTGTTCCCAATTGAAATTGGGAACAGCTAAAAAAACAAACTAGACGGACGTTGTGTTTGTAGGTAAACAAACACCGAGCTGTTTCGGTGTTTTTTTCTGTCTTTGAATAAAAAAGATTGACGTGGCCATCGGCGGCTATCGAACCCAGAACCTTTGTGTGGGGATTCTAAGTTTTTGCCGTGTGTGCCAAGTGTGTGAAGTCGATTTATGTCAGACGTCCTAAATCCACGTGGTTCAATGTGTGCACAGTCCTCTTTTCTTTGCGTTTGGGAACGGGTGCGCGTGCAAAGCGTAGGTGGGTGATTCCATAAATTTAGGGTCCAATATTGGTGTCCGAGTTACATCTGACTTGTGTAAGATTTTGTAATTCAGGACACATGTCTCTGATTCTAAGAGTGATTATGTAAAGCAAACTACCTGGTAAACAAATGAAAAATAGTGTGAAGTCATTTTTATTGACACTTGAATGGCAAACAAGGATGATTTTTTTCCCCACATTGTAGGCAATGGGCATGGTTGTGCAATGGGGGGGGGGGGAGTGCTTCTATGTGAATATTCTATTCTTTACACGTAGTTTACTAAGCACCTCTGATTTTTTTAAAAACGTTATCAGCCTACATGTATATGACTGCCCAAATCATCACTTGGTTTCCAGTTTTGCCCTTCTCTGATGATATCCTTTTATCCCCGCCCCCTGCATTCGTCACATGACTGTCTCCTTTTACGTGTAACTGCACACATTGATTCCTCAGATTGTATGTAATTTTGCCCCTCGAAATATAATCCTGATAATCTCGAACGTTTCATTATAGGTAGATCGTTTAAAACACTAGAGGGCAGCAAACAACTTTAACAGTGCCACAGTTGTGTGCGAGGTCTGACAAGAATACAACCAAAATCAAAGCGAAAAAAGCGAAAAGAAGATGGGAGCCATGGGAATGGAAATGATGCAAAGTCAGGATGCCCTCACATGACAGCAAATAAAGTCACTATGATTTCACCTATATTATCAAATATAACAGATCCCAATATCAACCCTATGGAGAAAAGATCGTGTACAAACCCTATGGAGAAAAGAACGTGTACAAACCCTATGGAGAAAAGAACGTGTACAAACCCTATGGAGAAAAGAACGTGTACAAACCCTATGGAGAAAAGAACGTGTACAAACCCTATGGAGAAAAGAACGTGTACAACCCCGATGGACAAAAGAACGTGTACAAACCCTATGGAGAAAAGAACGTGTACAAAAGCTATGGACAAAAAATGCACCTTTAATGTTACGTAACTTGACACTTGATGACGTCATGATTACGAATTTCTTCTAGGACCATCTGTGGATGGTGGTCTAAGTGTGTGCCAAGTATGAGGTTGATGCGAGTTAAGAAAGTGCCAAAGTGCCCTTGCTGAAAAAAAAACGTGTACAAACCCTATGGAGAAGAGTCTGAAAGAGAAAAAGAAAAAAAAAACTAGACGGACGTTGTGTTTGTAGGTAAACAAACACCGAGCTGTTTCGGTGTTTTTTTTCTGTCTTTGAATGAAAAAGATTGACGTGGCCATCGGTGGCTATCGAACCCAGAACCTTTGTGTGGGGATTCCAAGTTTTTGCCGTGTGTGCCAAGTGTGTGAAGTCGATTTATGTCAGACGTCCTAAATCCACGTGGTTCAATGTGTGCGCAGTCCTCTTTTCTTTGCGTTTGGGAACGGGTGCGCGTGCAAAGCGTACATGTACCTGTGCGCAGATGATGATAGCGGGTCGAGGATAGATTTAGGAAAGTGTCAAAGTGTACCTGTGTACCTACTTATTTCTGGTGTCTATATTTGAAGTAGGAAAAACGAAATGTGTTCAACTATGTTGGGAGTGAAAATACCAATAGTACTGAGCAGACGAAAAGGGAATTAAATTTAATGACGTCTTGGAAAGAATTCCATATACGGACTCCAGTTATTTTTCTAGATATGACTTGAAAAGTACCAAAAGTTGTAAATCTGACGAAGAAACGGAAATTTAGGAGGGGAAAAAAATCAAGATTTTCTTTAAAAATACTTTGACGTTTCCTGTCATGGCCCATAGAGGTGGAGGCTTATATGGAATTCTTTCCAGTGTTCCTAACGTGGCGCACTTGAACAAATCCCCAAAAATCCCACATTAACATTTAAGAAATTCTTTAAAGTTGTTAACTTCTGATAAATCATGATTATTCCAACTCACTTACCCAACTACAAGTTTGTCACATTTATGTAAGCCGCATAAATCTGTGGCATCATGACTGTACCGTGTAGAGTGCGCGGGGACCTGGCCAGCTGTAGGGCGGCAAGGCATGCACGCGCACGCTGTTAAAATGTCAAGTTGGATAACGGTCGAGTTGTCCGACCCCGGCCCCATGGGTACAAAGCCTATGGAGAAAACAATGTGCACAATGCCTATGGAGAAAAGAACGTGTACAAACCCTATGGAGAAAAGAACGTGTACAAACCCTATGGAGAAAAGAACGTGTACAAACCCTATGGAGAAAAGAACGTGTACAAAACCTATGGAGAAAAGAATGTGTACAAACCCTATGGAGAAAAGAACGTGTACAAACCCTATGGACAAAAATTACACCTTTAATGTCACGTAACTTGACACTTGATGACGTCATGATTACGAATTTCTTCTAGGACCATCTGTGGATGGTGGTCTAAGTGTGTGCCAAGTCTGAGGTTGATGCAATTTAAAAAAGTGCCAAAGTGCCCTTGCAGAAGAAAAAACGTGTACAAACCCTATGGAGAAGAGTCTGAAAGAGAAAAAGAAAAAAAAACTAGAAATGTGTTTGTGGACAAACACTGAGCTGTTTCGACCGTTTTAGTAATGACTGCCTTAAAGGAGTTTCATCCAGGTCAATTGAACATTTACATGCGTATTCTATATACAAAAAGTGTCCATCCTATGTAAAAAAAAATTCATGACGTCATGATGACGGCACACATTTTTTGAAATTTCCTGTATCTATCTACAACCTAACAAACCTTTTGCCAAAAAGAATTTCGAATTAACCACGTTCTATTGATGAGATATGACTAAAAGGTCCAAATATTGAATAATTTATATAAAATCTTATGATGACATCATCGAGACGTCACTGCAATTTTTGTCTATAACACTTCCTGGAATATCTGCATACCGAGATTGAACCCAATCGGACCTCAGGTTCTCTAGATATAGTGACTTAAACTAAGCAGTTTTAGGATGATGTCAAGTGACACGTGATGACGTCATGATGCCGTCATGGTTCCACCTGAATCTTCAGATGGTGGTCTAAGTGTGTGCCAGGTTTGAAGTCGATCGGATCGTATTTGATATAATTTGTGCAAAATTTGAAGAAAATATTAAAATTTAAAAAAATCATAAAAAATCGGACGATGACGTCATGATGATGTCACTTCGGATTTTGAATTCTTTTAACTATACCTACCTACCCACCAAGTTTCATAACGATCGGACATAACCTTATATGTGAATAACAAAATCACGTTTTTGATGACGTCATGATGACGTCACACATTTTATAAAATTTGGTGCATCTATCTTTCACCTAACAAATATGTTACAAAAAGAATTTTGAATTTACCATGCTCCATTCATGAGATTTGAGTAAAAGGTCCAAAAATTGCATAATTTATATAAAATTACATGATGACGTCATCGTGACGTCACTGCAATTTTTGTCTATAACACTTCCTGGAAGATCTGCATACCGAGATTGAACCCAATCGGACCTCAGGTTCTCTAGATATAGTGACTTAAACTAAGCAGTTTTAGGATGACGTCATGTGACATGTGATGACGTCATGATGACGTCATGATTCGGCAGACATCTTCAGATGGTTGTACAAGTGTGTGCCAGGTTTGAAGTCAATCGGACCGTATTTTATATAATTTTTGCAAAATTTTCAGAAAATATTAAAATTTCAAAAATTCATAAAAAATCAGATGATGACGTCATGATGACGTCACTTCAGATTTGAAATGCTGCTATCCATACCTACCTTCCCACCAAATTTCATAACGATCGGACATACCCTTATATGTGAATCAAAAAATCACGTTTTTGATGACGTCATGATGACGTCACACATTTTACGAAATTTTGTGCATCTATCTATGACCTAACAAACATGTTACAAAAAGAATTTCGAATTTACCACATTCCATTTATGAGATATGAGTAAAAGGTCCAAAAATTGAATAATTTATATAAAATCACACGATGACGTCATCATGACGTCACTGCAATTTTCGTCTTTAACACGTCCCGGAATACTTGCGTACCAAGTTTGAACCAAATCGGACTTCCGGTTCTGTAGATATAGGGCCTTAAAGTATGCTCTTTTAGGATGACGTCACGTGACACGTGATGACGTCATGATGACGAAAAGTTTCGGCATACATCTTCAGATGATAGTTTAACTGTGTGCCAGGTTTGAAGTCGATCAGATTTGAATCAAGGCAAAAAGTGACTTGTAGAATGAAAACACGTGTTATCCTATGGGAAAAAAAGTGGAAAAAAAAAAGGAGAAAAAAAAAACTAGAAATGTGTTTGTGGACAAACACTGAGCTGTTTCGACCGTTTTATTAATGACTGCCGTAAAGGAGTTTCATCCAGGACGAATGAACATGTACATGCGTATTCTATACAAAACGTGTCTATGCTATTTAAAAAAAAAAAAAAATTTCATGACGTCATGATGACGGCACACATTTTTGAAATTTTCTGTATCTATCTACGATCTAACAAACCTTTTGCAAAAAAGAATTTCGAATTTACCACGTTCCATTGATGAAATATGAGTGAAAGGTCCAAAAATTGAATAATTCATATACAACACATGATGACATCATCGTCACGTCACTGCAATTTTTGTCTATAACACTTCCTGGAATATCTGCATACCGACATTGAACCCAATCGGACGTCAGGTTCTCTGAGGTCGATCGGTCGAAAATTTGAAGAAAATATTAAAATTTGAAAAATTCATAAAAAATCAGATGATGACGTCATGATGACTTCACTTCAGATTTTGAATGCTTTTATCTATACCTACCTACCAACCAAGTTTCATAATGATCGGACATACCCTGATATGTAAATCAAAAAAAAAAAAAATCACGTTTTTGATGACGTCATGATGACGTCACATATTTTACGAAATTTTGCAAAAATTCTGTTTGCAACAGAAGATAGGGCTTTTCCGCATTATGATTTGTTTTTATCAATAATACGTCCCTCGCTATGCATGAACATAAAATCTGTCAAAGTTAGCCGGAAATCGGCTAAAACGGTCACTGTGGACAGGATTTGACCTCAGCAACACGTGCGCTGCACGCGGGCTGACTGACACACGATATGTACAATGTACGTGCATGTACATGTACAAGTACATACACTTCCTGTGCATGTTTTAAAGCAGAGTTATTGTCAACCTGAAGTTTTAAGCGTGCGCAGGGCATGTCCGAGTTTGCTTATTGCCTCGAAGCTTTGAAATATTTTAGAGCTACCTTTAAATAAACAATTAAAGTAAAAACTAATATAAAAACTGCCATGGTTGATTTTTCAGGAATTTTCTAAGGAAAAAGAGTCTTTTCATGATAACTTCCGGTGTGATGACGTCATAAACCTTAAACTTCGCACACGTCTGAAGTGGGTCAAGGTCATCATATACACCAATATTTAGGCGATTCCGACAAACTTCGCTACAGACATCTATTCAAAATACATTTTTGAAAATTTTCAACCTGTCGCTAGAGGGCGCTCGAAGATTGCATGACGTCATCGGTAGATGATTTAAAGAATACTATTAGCCAAGAGACTAACACCGTTAAAAGCAAGTTCATATCTATTACCACTTTTAAATAATAAGCCACTTCCGGTTTTGGCCTTTTTCGACCGGAAGCAAGGGTCAAGTGATTTCACGCACACTGAATGAAATAAAGACCTCAACTTACTCTACCACTTGCCGGCAACAGAATGCTGCGGACGCGTACGGTTGATTTCTTATGCATTTTTAAATATTAAAAATGTCACAATTTAATTGCCTATAAATAAACACCGGATGACGTCATCATGACGTCATCATTACACAATGTTGTTTGAATTAGGGTCATTGCTTGGACAAAGATTGGTGTAAATGAATTACTGGCAAAGAGTCGAAAATGCCCTCTAAAAATTGACATTTTTTTTTAAATTTCTGTGTACAAAGTCTATGGGAAAAATTAAATATTCAAAATTCTATAATAAATCAAGTGATGACGTCAGCATGACGAAAAGTTTCGGCATACATCTTCAGATGGTGGTCTAAGTGTGTGCCAGGTTTGAAGTCGATCGGATTTGAAAAAAAGCCAAAAGTGACTTGTAGAACGAAAACACGTGTTATCCTATGAGAAAAAAGTCTGAAAAATAAAAGAGAAAAAAAAAAATAACAGAAACAAGAGCTGTTTCGGTGTGTACACCGAAACAGCTAATAACAAAAACAAGAGCTGTTTCGGCGTGTACACCGAAACAGCTAAAAAAAGAAAAAAAAAAACTTTAACGAAAACAAGAGCTGTTTCGGTTGTAACCGAAACAGCTAAAAAAAAAAAAAGAAAAAAAAAAACTTTAACGAAAACAAGAGCTGTTTCGGTTGTAACCGAAACAGCTAAAAAAAAAAAAAGGAAAAAAAAAAACTTTAACGAAAACAAGAGCTGTTCCCAATTGAAATTGGGAACAGCTAAAAAAAAAAGGAAAAAAAAAAACTTTAACGAAAACAAGAGCTGTTCCCAATTGAAATTGAGAACAGCTAAAAAAAAAAAAAAAAAAAAATCTTAACGAAAACAAGAGCTGTTTCGGTGTGTACACCGAAAAAAAAAACTAAAAACCCTAGCAAAACAATAGGTTTTGGGCTAAGCCCAACACCTAAAAAATAACACGGTGTTGGGCCATGGATTACCGCAAACTTTGCATGACCAAACCAGCCCTCTTAAGAAAGTGGCTAGTTTCACACTGTTGAACTTGAAAGGCCCTGGGGAGCAAGTAAACCAAACTCCCCTCCCTGCTCCACAGTCCCAGCGAGATAATGACTGGTGGTTAAATGAAATACCACCTGTTAGCCACACTGCTTTCTGGAACTATACTTTCTGGCGAATTGCGGTTTTATGCTAGCATAACAGTAACAGATCGTTCTCAGCCATTTATTCACGGATTTTCACATTTCAACATATAACAGGGGTGTGAAACCTCAGCTTTAAAGCTGATTTCAGCTTGATTTGATTTGGATTTCAGCTTTTTCCCTCACTTGCTGTGTACAAAAGTATAGGAGATTTCCAAAGTTCAGCTTTTTTACACCTTTTTCAGCTGTTTTCAGCTATTTTTATCAGTGGTCACTCACACACCTGATATAAAACAAGTTAACATTTCAGGTACGTCGTTATGATAATACTTTTGTTGGCCGACAGATTAAATTTAGCAACCAAATATTATGCTTGAAATCTCCCAGGCAGAGTGACCTTCGCTCCTTTTAGTAACCAATTATAGAACGAGTGATAATGCATTTATGACGTTTTTTAACCTGCCGCTAGAGGGCGCTCTGACTTTTTATCAAGTCACCTGTAATATATTGCTGTAGTACAGGCTAGACAGACACTCACATCATCGAAAGCAAGTTTGCATCTTCTGCCAATTTCAAATAATAAGGCACTTCCGGTTTCAACCAGAAGGAAGGGTCACGTGATTTTGCACTTGAAACCAAAAATGAAGATCCTGCAATATTGTATCGATTGCCATAAAAAACAAAATCCAATCTGTAGCAGTTGATTTTATATCGATTTTCAAAGATTAAATATGGAAATCTTTATTTGCTTGTCATATGACACTTGATGACGTCATTGTTACGTCATCGCCAGAAACCTCCAGAGCTATATGTACTCTGCTTTATATAACCACGTCTTGATTATATCTCTCACGGTTGATTTTTTAGCAATTGTTTAAGGTTTCAAGGTCTTTTCTTTATAACTTCCGGTCTGATGAAATTTTTGTACAGTACTGCCCAGACACTCGAATCGTTGAAAGCAAGTTCGCATCTTCTGCTAATTTCAAATAATAAGGCACTTCCGGTTTCGACCGGAAGGAAGGGTCACGTGATTTTGCACTTAATACCAAAGCTGAAGACCCTGCAATATTGTATCGATTGCCATAAAAAACAAAACCAAATCTGTGGCAGTTGACTTTATATTGATTTTCAAAGATTAAATCTAGAAATATTTAATTGCTTGTAAAATGATACTGGATGACGTCATTATGACATTATCACCAGAAAGTTCAAGAGCTATTTTAACTGTGCTATATACATCCAAATCTTTATTATATCTATCACGGTATATTTCCTAGCAATTTTTGAAGGTTCCAAGGTCTTTTTACTGTAACTTCCGGTATGATGACGTAATCATTTTTTTTTCGCGCACAGGTACTGTCTGCATTATGGTCATCATGCACATTAATTTTGAAGCGATTACCGCAAACTTCGCCACAGACATCAAGTGAAAATGCGTTTTTGACGTTTTTTAACCTGCCGCTAGAGGGCGCTCCAACACTTCATGGCGTCACCCATTATTTTTTTGAAAGGTCAATCCAGGCAGACACTTAAATCGTTAAAAGCAAGTTCATATCTTTTTCTACTTTTAAATTATTAGGCACTTCCGGTTTCGACCGGAAGGAAGGGTCACGTGATTTTACACGCACAAGATAAAATGAAGATCATGTATTACCATGTCGATTCCCGCAAATTTCAGGTTCCGGTCTCTCACGGTTGATTTTATATGGAATTTCAAAGATTAAATTTATTAAACTTTGAAGTGACGTCACGTGACCCGTGATGACGTCATGATTGCGTAATTGCAAAAAAAGCACATCTGCGGTAGGTTGTGCATTCATGTATTGACAATTGAAGTTCATATATGTTTTCAATTTGACACACAGTTCTGGAAACGAATGTGTATAGAAGAAAAAAAACACCAAAAACCCTAGCAAAAACAATAGGTTTTGGGCTAAAGCCCAACACCTAATAATAGTAAATTATAACAAAAACAATAGGTGTTGGGCTCAGGCCCAACACCTAAAAAGAAGAAGAAGAAGAAGAAGAAAAAAAAAAAAGCGAAAAAAGAAAAGAAAAAAGAGGCGCAAAGACAAAGTGGTGTAAATTTAATGAGTTGGGGGGGGGGGGGGCAACATGTCCCTGCCCCCCTCTAAAACTTAATCGAGAATATGTTGAGAAATGCAAGCATTTTTGGCAAACAATTTTTGTTGCTCCCCTCTAGAAAAAATTCTGGCGACGCCCATGCTCATGCCGTGCAGTTATATTTGTATGTTCGGTTCTTACAACAATCTATCACTGCATCGAGTTGGATATGGGCGATTTATATAGAATTCGGCTCTGGTCAGTAAAATCACTGGCTAACAACATACAGCAGCGAGCCGTCAGATATCGGACAAAGTCCGGGGCATGATCGGCATCCATGTTGGCGGCATGCAGTCACACCTTGCTGGGTGTTTTGTCATGGCTTACACCTGACAAAATTATAGTTAATCCGCCCTCAAGTGGGGACAAGCAGTACAACGGCTAGGTGCATTGCGAGGAAGAAGTATACTTGGCATGCAATGTGTCACGGTAGCTGGGGGTGCCTTAGAAAATTATAGGCCTAGATATTAAAAAAAAAAATAAAAAAAAAATATAAAAAAAATATTGCAGTAGCCAATTCAGTCAATTTTCCTTGGTCATCTTCTATAAATTAAAATGAACTCCTAGGTTCCATCATCCTGAAAAAGGGATGTGTTCCTTAAATCTGGTATTAGTGTACACATAGCGAACTCATACAGGAATCTGTCGACCGCCGAACCAAATAATAGGAATATACGGGGCGTTGCCTCCCTTATTGCACCGCAATTTTTTGTATTTCTCACGCAGGGAATTCCCAAACAGGGGAACGTCGTCATGCTATTGTAAGAGTATCCATAGAAATATTGCGTGCTGAAGGGTTTTCCCTATGATACAACTGCATATTTCATATCGTGTATAATACTGTGATCGAAACGGTGAAGCCACACCTTTATTTATGACTTTGCCACTTCACCGTTCGGTGAATGTTGACTTAGGTTGTACAATGTTTACATTAATGAATGCATTGAAACCTGTCTTGACTTTGGAATATTTAAGTAGTCTGCAGACGATCAGAATTAGTTATTTCTTGGTCGGTATCAAACAGGCTGAAAAAGCTAATTATAAAGAATTTAAAGAATGTTATCCTTGTTATATTTGTGAGCATCCTTTAGTCGTTTTACAGATGATAAGAATTATTTGCTGAAATATTGTTTCTATGTGCACTATAACAAAAAGGCATAATAGATATATTTTTGGTTAACACACATTAATAGAAACTGGCATTATTGCAAATTCGGACTTTTGAGACATTTTGGTTATTCAGAAGTCGTATGCCGAAACCTTAAACTAGTTTTTGTCCTGCTTGTATACAAGACTTGAATCTGCACCTACAGCTTGGTAGTATCCTGCAACCATGTCTTTCCGGTCGGCGAGAGCAGCTTACAATGCGGTGGCATCCTTGGGACGAATTGGTGGTTCTGGCGCACCCAAAGCGGAGATACCTAAAACACCGGGTATTGTTATGATAATCCCCATTGTATTGAAAAAATATTAACAATTAATGGAAAGCGGTTTATAACAAAAATCATTTCACTCCGATGATCAGACAGTATACTAAGAATGAGGCCATATTTCGTTTGCCTGCATACCAGTTGGGTGGTTTTTTTTAATTTAAATTTTTATTTTTTTCTCTCTGAATTTTTTTGGAATATGAGCATCAGACAATAATCCAGCAGCATATTTCACAAGTTTACATATTTTTGCTTAATGGAATTTCTAAATCAAGATCTGATCTGTATCTCCTGACAAACGAAGCACCACGTAGAATAATATCAAACTTACTTCCAAACCGAGGGCACCGGTGCTCTTTGAGCAGGAGATTGAAAAAGCAAAAGATCCTCAAGGCCCACAATGACTTGGCACTGACAGCCTCGATGCAAATTTGAAACTCGTCTTTGCACTCAAATTATGTAACAGTTTCTACAGATAAGCCAACGGTGAAGTCGGTGGACTTGTTGACGGCGAAGAACCAGCCTGCTCACCACACTGACCCGTACGAGTACGAGGGCCTGGTGGTGAGGCGCGGCCAGGCCTTCGATGTGGAAATCCCGGAGGACGGCAATATCAGTTTCCAAGGCTTCTTTTGGGGTAAGGGTAAAGTTCTCAGCAACTCAGGTTTTTGAGTGAAATCTCAAAATTTGTTAGTTAATTTTTCCATAGCTAATTAAGAAAAAGGAATAATGTCAAAACATGTGGTCCGTAACCATTCATTATATCAAATAGCGGCTTTTTGTATTTTTATTTTATCAGGAATTGACGAGGACGAGAGTAACGACAGTGTCCTGTCGAAGTTGTCCGTCGAATTGTGGTGGGGTAAGGGTAAAGTTCTGAGCAACTCAGGTTTTGAGTGAAATCTCAAAATTTGTTAGTTGATTTTTCGAAGAGTAAAATTATTTTAAAATTCCAAAAGTTACAGAACACAATGAATATTCTCCACTTTTATGACGAGATGTCCATTTATTTTCACATAATACCGACAGGAGATAAACCAATGACGTCTCACGACAACTATATCGTCATGCCCGTGATTCCAGGGGATTTAGGAAATGATGACGTCGACGAGTGGGCTGCATATATCTCACGTATTGAAGATACCAAAGTGACCGTGAAGATATCCACTCCATCCACCTGTCAGATTGGCCGGTACAAAATGGCGCTTAAAACAGTTGTAGATAAATCAAATGAAGTCCGCTTCGAATTGGAGGGCCACATCTACGTGCTTTTCAACCCCTGGTGTAAAGGCAAGTCTTAGCAAAATTATTCCACCTGCAGCTGAAAATTGACACTGGCCGTTATTAAATTATAACACTTGTTTTCTCACTTTAAAAACTGTGGTGTTTAATTAACACTATGTGGATCCTACATTTATCTGTATTAACAATTCAGTTTTCCAAGGGTAGACCTATACCGTGTTAGACCTATAGACCGTGATGAAACTTAATCTGAGTATCGCCGAAACAAAAAAGGCAAACAACGTCAAACTTACAAAAAAAACACGTAGCATTAATAACTGACAATCTGAAAATTCAGTGACAAGTTACACATTCAAGTTTTTTCGTGGTTTCTGATGCATATATTTATTTTTCATCCGACATTACATTTTTTTTTCAATTTCAAACAGACGATGCTGTGTTCCTGGATGACGAGGAGCAGAGGAAGGAATACGTTCTGAATGACATGGGAATGTACTTCCATGGAAACACAAAAAACGTTGGCTCTTCACCCTGGTATTTTGGCCAGGTAGAGTACCTCCAACATGTCTCGGTTAATTTAAAAAAAACACTCCACGCTGGGGCCTAGTCATTTCTGTTTTTTTGTGAGGTTGACAGCTATTACTCCTAATTTCCTACAGCAGTGTAAAGTCTCAAGACTTGCTTGAGATATCCTTGGCTTTATCCTTTTTTTCCCCCATCTAAATTTTTCATAATATCTTGAAGATATTGGGTAAATAGACTCCACGATACTACAATGCATGTTTGATTGCCTGATTCTTTTGGCGTTGTTACTGATGGTTTCGTAGCTGAAAATTGTTCACAAACGTCGAGTCTAGAATTGTTTAACTTTGGTGGATAGGTTTTAAAGCTATATGTAGCTTGGCGGGCAGCCAGGATAATGATACACGTTCGGGTCTTAAAGAATACTATGATTAGCTCCAGAAACCTTTTAGCCCGTGTTTTTGACTTTCCAGTTTGAGTTGGGCATCATGGAGTGTGTGGTGCGTCTTCTGGAAAGTGCAGAGAAGCGATTTGGTGCTTATTCAAGTCCAATCGAGATATCCAGACTGCTATCTGCTCTGGTAAGTTCAGCGAACGAGGTTTGTAATACAAATTTACTTTTATTGGAAAGTTGGTTTTTGTTTTGTTTTGTTTTTTGCCAGGCGATTTCTAATTTTACTCATGCAGTTCTGATGACCGTAAAGTTTATTTTTAAATCTGACTCTGACAATACATTACTCGATCAATTGACGTAAATGCATCATTTGCATCAGTACATGAAGATAATCTCAATTGCCATGCAGGTCAACTCGCCGGATGAGGGCGGCATTCTCGTGGGTAACTGGAGCGGTAACTATAAAGGTGGCACGGAGCCCACTGCTTGGTCCAGCAGTGCCTCGATCTTCGAGGAGTTCATCAGAACAGGAAAGCCGGTCAAGTATGGCCAGTGCTGGGTATTTGGGGGTCTTCTCACAACAGGTAGGTTGGTATCATATACAGGGTGAGTCAAAAAAGCGAAACCCAAATGTCGGGACCATTGTTTTAGTGAAGTTCTGCATGTAGCCCTTTCAAAATCTCGGATATGAAAGCCAAATTCATAGACTTTCTTTTAGTACAAGAATCATTCAAATCAATCATATACATTTCAAGTTACGGAATTTTAAACAGAACCACCGTTTTAAAGTTCTGTCCACGGATCACAAGAGGGTAAAACAAAAATTATACAGGGCGAGTCAAAAAAGCGAAACCCAAATGTCAGGACTATTGTTTTAGTGAAGTTACGCATGTAGTACTTTGAAAACCAAGGATATGAAAGCCCAATTCATAAGCTTTCTTTAAGCACAAGAATCATTCAAATCACTCATGCACATTTCAAGTTACGGAATTTTAAACACAACCACCGTTTTATATATGTGATCTGTTTTCGTTTTGCTGAAAGAACTATCGTCTGAAATCCAGTCTTTTCTACATGGACACTGTATTCCTCAGAAGCCAGCATCTCATAATATTTGATAAACTTTTGTTTCTCATCGTTTCGGAAATAATAATCAGAACTGCATAATGTGCTACGACCTTTAAATGTTTTTCCTCAACTAGCTCTTCGTGCCGTTGGTATCCCGGCCCGCACCATCACCAACTTCTCCTCCGCTCACGATGCTGATGCTAACTGCCTACTGGACTATCACTTCGATAAGGACGGCAAATCACTCAATACGGCCGACAGTGTCTGGTTAGTTCCATAATATATTGACGACTCCAATCTAAGTTTAACAAAGTTTACTCTGGACAAATTTCTAGTTAGCATTGACACCGAAGACGGTGCTTTTGCTTTAGATTGAAAAAAAAAGTACCGAGTGTCCGAAAGTTGCTTAGCCCTGAACGCCTTGGCTTCATTGATAATTTTGAAAATGTGTCTATTGGAAAATTTTGGTGCCACACCCAAACTAGGTTTTTAACTTTCATGGAAATAACACTTATGTTAAGTGGGTCAATATATAAATTGGTATTAAGTTGTTGTGTATTTTGTCATGCAAAGTCAAAACATATTGCCTCATCAGTATTGTAAAGCCTTCTTTTTTCACTGTACTAACACTGTTCTTTTTTTGATTGATTTCCTTTTCAACAAAATCCTCAGGAACTTCCATGTCTGGAACGACGCCTGGATGGCCCGGCATGACTTACCAGAAGGCTACGGGGGATGGCAGGCTGTAGACTCTACTCCACTGGAATATAGCGACTGTAAATATCATCCACATTTATAATAAAAAAAGATCATGGTATATGAATGCCAAGGTCGACAACAATACAAAATCGACAGTTCGTACATTCGTATGTGAGCCAAATTTCGCACCATAAAATAAGGAGACACACAAATCAGGATGCGGTGGCAATTATGTACTTTAATAGAACAGGTCTGATTGGCATTACACGGTTTCACCAAAAAAAAACCCTGTAAACAAAATACGAAAAATAAAATTAAACTTAAATAATAAAAATCAACAGAACTGCATATCACTTAAGAATTTCATTTTAACAATTGATCATTTACTGATCTGCCCGTTAAAATATAACATCAACACAAATGATGACTTCAATCCACCAGATACATGCACATGAGTCTTAGAAACAAAGAGTAACTTTTCACTGGCCAAAGCAATATTCAGCACATCAAGGTAACAAAAACACCAGCTGAATAGTTTAAGTTTTTCACTGGGAGTCTTGTTCTCCACCACAATCTGGCATAAAACAAAGTAATAAGTACAGAATACTCAATCAATCAATCAGTAGACTAAACATACCCCATTCAGCCTCGAGGGGTACTTTAACGACCGTCCCAGGCCAGTGGCACCAAGGCCAAATGGCTGGCTCCCTCAGCTAGCCTGTCCTGCCCTAGGTTTCCCACCTGTTGTCTCAAGTCTCACCCTATTATAAGGTCAAAAGATTCACAGGCAAACCTCAATAAAGGTCTAGCTTTAACATACAAAATACACCGAAATAACATATTACTGGCAAAATGAATCAACTTTACATTGATTTCTTCATCTGACCAATTCATTCAAATCTCTCAGGCAAAACACTCTTATATGACCCACCATGTAAATAGGTGAACTAAACACTTGTTATATTGAGTAAAATACAATGATATAAGAAAGCCACACAATTTAACTAGCTACAAAAGTATAAACCAATAACAACCAAAAGTACCTATCAAGTATCTATAGTCCAATATAGGAAAGAAGAGAATTTCCACAGCAATGATGCTGGAATTCAACCACTGTCACACATATTGTGCCATATACTCTTAATCACCTGTTTCACTGTAAGCACTTAAAAGCAACAATTATATTATAAACTAGAAAAACACTCTTCCTCCTCGCAATACTCTTATCTTCAGTGATCCAAATAACCATGACTTAAACTATACCGGTAGATAAATCATGAAAACAAAATGATTTCGGCTCTTATTTCTTTGTCGAACTATAAGAGAACTATCACTTATAAATCATCATTAGTCTCACTACTGCTTCACTAATAAAACTAAGATTATCAAAAGAAATTGACCTTTACCTTATCAGTTGATTAACTTGGGAAAACCAAGAGCCCAGCACTTAGCTTTGAAGAGGTGGTTCAAGAGCTGGAACAAGGTGCTTGCATTTCAATGTCTGATCTGAAAGTGGCCTGCACAGTCTGGACTTATTGCCCACGCCCAGTAACAGAGGCAAAATCACCCCATAAGGTCTCCCACCCCACGTGACACCAGACCAGTGACCAAGGCTGCATGCTCATGAAATTTATGCAAACTGCGCAATCTTGACAAGCATCCAGGGGTCTAGGCGAGACCCTGAGATTTTACAGAACACAACTGGGGTAGATGGGGAAACTCTGGTAGGGAGTGTTTTATCGTGTCCATAAAAAAACAAGAAATTTCGAAGGTTAGTATGTTAGTAAGATATGGGAATGCAACAGAATATATGAGTCAATATGAGGGCTAACTACCAAAAATAATAAATGAAATCAAAAAGAGCCATCACATACAAGAAAGAACAAAAGGGAATAAAATACAAGGGGCTCTAGTTCACCCGGTTACACGTACAATAAACGAAAGCAAGACATGTTGATAGCGCGTACAGAGGCCTACCAGCATTTCCCCCGTCTACCTGCAAAGAGTTTATCCTTAATTGATTACCTACGTGCCCGCAATTCGTAATTTCGTGGCTAGCTGTAAGCCTATGAAATTGTGTTTCTAATACACTCTTCAAACAGTATTGTTGCAATTACAGCAATGGTATTAATGTTTTTTTCCCAGAGGACTGTTTCAATATACTGTAGATAATTTTGAAATAGGATGAGAATAAACTCGGAGAAATAAATAACTTTTGTCACAACCCTGATTTCAAAAATGAATTTCACATCCATTTTAATGTTGATTTTCCAATGAACGGACGTCATTTCACTTGTTTCCTTTCCTACCATTTTTCCTCTTTTTTTTTTAAAGATGTTTACCGTTGCGGACCTGCCTCCCTGACCGCTATCAAGAGCGGTGACGTGTACCTGAGCTATGATACCAAGTTCGTGTTCGCTGAAGTCAACGCATGGAAAGTCAATTGGATGATCAGCACAGACTACTCGGTGGTGCGGATTTCATTTCTTCAAAACTTTTTTTCTTTAAGACTCAAAACCCTGAATTCGTCAAAATCTGCTCCTTAGTTTGGCATCAGTTTATGCATTCAGCCACTGTTACCTCAAAAATCAGAGAGGTCCCAAAGTTTGTTACAAAATAATGTGCTGCGCTTTGGCGCATTCAGGAAGATTCATGTCAAAATGTTCTAGTTACTGGTATGTCGATTGTTGTGAAAAGTGTTCCAAGCTAAAGCTCTATGTTCGTTACTTTAGTTGCGTGGGATTACTTATCAGGTTCTTTCTATTGTTCGGACGGACAAAGGATCATGTACGCATATTTGCTGTCTTTAACCATTTATATTAAAAGCTGATGATTATTTTACTCTTCCTATACAGTCTGATCATACTAATGAAAACTATTGGTTTATTTTTTCGCAGGCGCCCAAGGTCATAAGTATTGAAACTGACGCAGTTGGAACTAGCATCTTGACAAAAGCTGTTGGAAAGATGGAGAGAGAAGATATCACGCGACAGTACAAACCAGAGGAAGGTCTGTTCTCACTGAAATGCGATATTGCACAAAGTTGAAAATTTCAATTTAAAACTCTGAGCCAGTCAATTTCTTTTGAAGCTGATGACTTAAAATATCAGAGCCTCTGTGCTTATTTTAGTGTCGATCTAAAAGTTTGTACTCTTCTCTAGTTTTTGTAATTCCAGTAATAAGTCTTCTTAATCCGTGTTTTTTTCCAACGAGGCTATTATTTCACTGACATGTAATCCAAACTTCGGCTTTATCAAGCCTGTTAAAGTCACACTACTCACAAAAGATATTCATTTTACATGTCCCTATCATTAAAACTTTCCAATCTTATGACTATATCCCATTTCTCTTTATATTCAGGTTCCATCATAAGAGTCCTGAGTCTGTTCAATGCCCAAAAGCACGTGGACAGTCTCGAGAAACAGATCGACGAGCTTGGCAAGGACATGAACCTAGACATCATCCTGCCGGAATTAGACGTCCTAATCGGCAAAGACTTCACCGTCAAAGCCGAGCTCAAGAAAACTTACAACGTCGACGAGTTCCGGAGCGTGACTCTTTACATCTCGTGCACCAGCATGTACTACACTGGCGTCAAGGCTAAACTGGTCTTTGAGTCTCAAGACTCGGTTGAGATCACAGATGCAGAAGCAGGTTAGGTGAAATCTTACAGGTGTTAATCACTGAAATGTACCAATGCTCCTCTCAACAAATGTGACAAAACGGCCCCCATTCTCCCACAAAAGAAAGCAAATAAAAAACGCAAAAGAGCTTGATGCACAAATTAATGTTTTGGAGGATGTTCTATTATACAGTGTTTTGTTTAGAGAGAAATAAAGCCAAGGCATTCATCCAATATTTCTGTATCACCTCTTTAGTTCACGAGTGGCAGGTGAAGGCAATGGACTATCTGCCCAACCTCGTCGACCAGGCCAACCTCCGCTTCCAGGTCACCATGTTTGTTGCGGAGACCAACCAGATCGCCAACAAAGGCTCAGACTTCCGCTTGATCAAGCCTGACCTCGAGGTGCAGGTAAAGTATGCTTCCTGCCTTGGTTCCGACCCTAGCACACCTGATAACGAATGTACGAAGTATACTCAGCAAAAAAAAATCCTTCAGCGGTAAAAATGCAAAGGTCATGTCTGTAGGACAAGTTCGCACACGGGAGTAACAGATTTGTGTACACCGCCCGTTACGCGCTCGTGCACACGTGCATGTGCTCCATTTGGCATTCAGTTAATCTTTTGAGGGTTTCTGCCAAACTGTTATTTCGTTCAGGCGCCTCTATTTGCGCTTAATGACATTTCGCTCCCGGAGCCAAAACCGAAGAATACACGTGCTATATACACTTTGCGCCTAATCTGTTAAGTGAATTTGAATATTAACACTACTACAATTGAATACATCGATTCATTCAATTTATGATCTCAAACATCGTATATAGTTCAAATATTACGCAAATGGCGACGGCATATAACTCATAGTTCGTTTGTACTTCAGAGTTCAAGACAAACTTTTGTTTCAACAGCTGTTTATCCTATTTAAACTCTTCGTTCATAGGTTCCTGAGATGGTACCCGCTGGTACATTGTTCACCGTCAATGTCAAGTTCACCAATCCGCTGTCAACAATTCTCCATGGATGCTTCTTCCATACCGAAGGACCTGCTGTGCTATTTCATAAGAAGGAAGCATTTGGCCTTGGGTAGACATTCCTTTATGATATTTTAAACATTATTAGGAATGTCCTCAACTAACTGTTGATGTTTTAAAACTTGTTCTTGTAAGCATGTTTACTTTCAAATTTGAATAGTTGCTACTCTTGTTTATTGTCCCAATTCGATCTTTTCACGCTCCGCCATTGGGCATGCACAGCCTCGATCTGGAATATTTACACAATAAAAATAGCCGGTTCAGTGATCTGAACCCCGACACGGGAATCACTGAACCGGCTATACTTATTATGTAAAGTTGCCAGATAACGGGCTCTGCATACCCATGGCGGAAGTGTGAAAGAGGGAATAGCTTGACATACGTCGAGTTTATACCTCTGGTTCTCTTCAGAACCATTCTCTTAGTTGAGAAATTATTCGCCCATGGTGTTTCCGCAAACCTTTCATTGTTTAGTATCTCCACCATGCAAAGCCTCAAATCTTACTTAGCTTGACATACATTTTTGAATTTTTATTCAACCATTAAAAGAGATTCGCCAACCCCCAACTTATGTTCATTTTCTCTATAAATATACGTATTGTGCATTTACAAAGCAGTGATCGTTAAGCCAAATTGCACACACTGTTATTATCATTTTGTGGTTCCTTTGAAAACAGTGTTATTATGTAAGAAACGCAAAAATACGTCAAAAACATCTAATAATTATGATGCATCATAGGACATACTTACTTAGAGTGGGTTACCAACGATTTGTCTCTTTTCGTTAATGTAGAAACATCAAAGGCAACGAAACGGTCCAGTACAACGTCACTGTTGTAGCCAAGAAGCCGCCGGGGATCAAGGAAATCCTGGTGTCCTTCTCATCCTTGGATCTGATTGGTGTCATGGGAAAGGCCTTTGTAAACATCGGCCAACCACAGTAGCTAGTGAGGTAATTATGCAAAGAATGGCACTATCTGATTGGTGCCTTTGATGAAGCATTTGTCAATATTATTTTATTGTCCAATCACAGCAGCCAGAGAGGCAATTATGGTAATTGTGCAAAGAACGGCACTGTTGGATTTGTGTCTTGGTTGGGGAAACTATTTGTCAAAACATTTTAAATGTCGAACTGCGGTCTTTCTAAACTAAGCCTTATATGATTACGGAACCAATTTGGATTGAACTTGAGGCGCTACCTGTTGTTTTGATTTAACCATCATTAGTACTAGTCCTTTGAGGATAAATATAACAGATATGCTTACAATTCTTGTATAATTTTGAAAATAAAAAGATACGTACCTTGTAGAGACTTAGTGCTAATGATTTAAATTTGGTGTAAGGGGCCATTCAGAATTTTCAATGTTTTAAAATTGGACTTTTTTTCCAAATTATTTTGACCCACCCACCCACCCATAATTTCGATTAATAAAAAACTGAACATGTACATGTACATGCACTTGCATGTACATGTACTTGAACACCATGTACATGTGTGTCTAGTTCCATGACGGCGTGAAGTTGTCGGTCTTCCTCTTTTGCACTGGTGACCCAGTCCTTCATTTAAAGAAAATCCAGGAGAGCTATAAATCGCTCTCCTAAAATATTTGAGGAGAGCAAATCGCTCTCCTTAAAATCTACGGATAAACAGCGGTAAAACGACGGGTTACCATTGTTTTAGTTTTATTTTGAATATAAGGATTTATTCAAGGGGCTGCATTATTATTAGTTTTTGCATAATAACATATGCTGAAGTTGCGTTACTTTTTCGTTTTTGTAAAGTTCTGTAAGACAAGGTAAAATTTATTTTTAAAAACTAACTAAATGGAGATTAATAAAAGGTTTGACTACTGCTTAGGCTTTCATTTTAATACAGTTGTCAGTTGGTTCATTTCTTGATTATACTTGGAAAATGGAGAGTTAATAAACGGCACATAAAGCAACTGAATATTTGCTTTCAGATTCGTTAAAATTATATGAAATTTTCAGCCTGAACTATTTCAATTGCTCTACGAAAGCTACACAAAAAGGGCCTCAAAATGACACAAACTTGCCTTAAGTTTTATCGAAAATATCTGCCGTCGATAATCTTAAAAAGAATGGAAAATGCAGGTCAAGTATGCCATATACACAATGCTAGTCACGACGAGAATCTGGCTAACATTGCGTCTGAACTTCGCACTAGTACAAGCGTTTGTGATGCACTGTGTGTGGTGGGCCGGCAATGAGACGCGTTTTACGGTATAAGATTTCGGTGAAACACGCTGCATCGTTTCACTTCACATACCAGTAGAACTTCTTCAAAATAAATTCATGAACACGGGAAATACATACACAGACAAGAGAGATCAAGTTCTGTGAATAAGCTTGCAAAGATCGTCCTTCTAAATCGTTGTTTTCTTGGCATTTTTACGATGTCTATTCCGTCCGGCCTGCACGCAAAACACTGTACGGCAGTGCATTGCACCGCGCGTGACTATTACATTGACTGGTTACCGCATTTTCATCATGCCTTCATTGGGATTTAGTGCGCGGTGCAGCGGGAACCAGTCATTGCTGCACTCGCACGTACGGGCCCACGTGTTTTCATGCAGCTCTAGCTCTATGCGATATATGCAGATTGTGCACGCACAGTATACAACCGCTGTACACACACGATCTTATACAGTACGTACGAGCTCGATCGGTGTTCGTTCATTTTTAGCGATGTCCAGCGGCATATTAACGTGAGTTTGGGCATTATACCAACGAAAAATACGTGTACCTTAAGACTTAAAATCCTTTGCGTTTGTATCACTTCTTATTTTTAAACTTCCCGTGTTTGACGAGCCCTCTTTTGGATTTCTGAGAAGCGCTATTTTTGGCGCTCCTTCAAGACAGTCGAGGAGCGCAGTAGGAGCGCCTGCGCGATCGCGCTCCTTAAAAATGAAGGACTGGTGACCTTCAGTTTTCTTGTGTTTTGCCAGCTGATATGCTGTTGGGAATGACAGGTTGCAGTTTTGGAAGCCACAAAGATTACGGTGGTTTTGTCGTTTTCTGGATGAGGTGGATGGCATGTGACATACGAGATTGTGCCTGTTACGTGAGGTAGCTGAGAAAAACATTCGCTCGTATCCCCCCCCCCCCGCCCTGTTTGCAGGGCGGGGTACGAGCGAAAGAAAACATCAGGTTTGGGCAGACATCACATCACAGGCTGCGGTCCTCGTAGTCTTGGAGTCCAGTGGTTGAATAGTTCAGTAGCGATAGCGATTGGATACACGTAGGCCTACATGACGTGCATGTACAGTACACAGTGGCATAGTCACGGGGGCTGGAACATTTTATGGGGTGGCATCATGTAGATCAATGATAATTTTTTCAGAAACTCAAAATCTCAGGGGAGGGTGGTGACAAGGTTTCATGGGGGGCTGTCGCCCCACGCCTCGTGGCTACGCCACTGCAGGTCATACAGTTAAAGTTTATGTAAACTGTGATCTACATGATGCCTATAGACGCCCCCATGAAATATTCCAGCCCCCATGCAGCGCCCCCCCCCCGATGAAAAATTCCTGGCTACGCCACTACATACAGGGGACGAAGTTGGAAAAGAAACACGCATCGCGATATCGGAACGCTTTCGCGTAGTTCAGGCAAGTCAAAAGATCTATCTTTCTTTGGTTTTTTTTTTTAAATCTTTTTTTTTCCATGGAAAGTGAATTTCGATTTTCAATTATTTACCTTGACCCACCCACCCACAATTTGGAAAAAAAGATCGAAATTTTAAAACATTGAAAAT
Organism: Patiria pectinifera; assembly: GCA_029964075.1. Classification (NCBI taxonomy): domain Eukaryota; kingdom Metazoa; phylum Echinodermata; class Asteroidea; order Valvatida; family Asterinidae; genus Patiria; species Patiria pectinifera. Next base: position 4,588,764 of record CM057130.1, on the reverse strand, counting down.
TCTGAATGGTCCCTTAGTTATTCTGCATTTTCTTTGCAATAGATTACACACCTGTGAAGGGGTACAAACCTGCTAGAGTAATTCTTTGACCTTACAATCCCCCAAAGTCGTTACGTTTCTCCGTTTCATCTTAAGTGGGATCGGGGAACCAGACTTCAAGAAAATGATTGGTCTTCTTGGTTTTCCAGCATAAACAAGCCCCGGCAAAACGTGAAACAAGTCAGTTTAACAATATTTGCTATAGCAAGCTAATCCTCCAAATCCATTTATTTCTGAAAATTGCAGCAAAAGCAAATGTTGTACATCCCCTTTAAGCGCAGTTCTTATTCCAGGAACCGCAATCAAGTGCAACCAGCAGTTCAGTTTTTCTTAGGAGATTTCAGAGTTAATTAGGTTAAGCAAACGATAAAACTGCCACTGGCGCTGAAATAGTTATTGCTCGGCGCCAAAAAGTGTTCTGCAATCGAGGTGGATGTTTGCAAAAGTGCTTTGGAAATTAATATGAACTTGATCTGCAGAGAAACTGCAGTTCGTCTACGTATCAAATAAGCCAATGAATCAGTTTCATGCTCTGTGCAGAAAATAATCATTGATAAATCAAGTGTATGTCTCATCACTCGAGTGAAACCAAACACTTAACCATTTTCCAATCGTGTTCTTCTTGCGGTACATTTTGTAGCTCTCTGACACGCAGCTCAGGTAGTCTGGGGTCTGCTGATTGCCATCCGATACGCGGAAATACACATTGGCAGCGGGGCAGTAGAATGACGAGTACATGTACACATCTTTTGATAAATCTCCCCAGACGCGGGGGTGAAGACGAAACCCTGGCGAGGGAGGAGGATAGAGACAAGCGCATCATTTTTGGCGGGAAAAATGTTGTCAAAAAGTGTGAAACTTTAGGTAATTTGTAACAATGCTTCTGTGTGCACTTTACTATATGTGCAATACGTTTTGGACCAAAGGAGGCAGGTAGACCCCCCCCCCCCCCCCCCCCCCTTGAAAAATAAAAAAAATGCCCTTGCTCCAAGCACGAATCAACGCTCTAATACCCTTTCTATGTTCCTCAGTTGAAAACCAGACAGTGCCGACTGACTAGTATGAGACTGTTTGGGTGTTCCTTGCCAATCAAAGCGAACTATAATGCTACATCTAAGGGCGTACGTACACTCAAACGCTCCAGAATTGCCCAAAATTTCATCAAATTTTGAGCACTAAATTCAAAACCTAAAAGTAAAACGTCTGGTAGGTCCTGTTACCATTATGCTGGTCCACGTTGAAGTCCAAAGATCATGTTTGTGTATAGGCTAACGAGATGAACTTCAGCATTTGTTGATACAATGTTAAAAAGTACAATGTGCTACAACCCGTTTCGCCATTAGTTCCAAATTACACAATGTACAATATCTTGTGGATAATATCTTGAGTACACATGTACCGCCACTAGCGACCCAACTTGAAACTGGTTTCTTTCACGAGCAGGGGCTTTTATATACCGGATCCCTTAATAAAGGGAATGTTCATCATTGGCTTTTGGTGTGATTTTGAAAATGAACTATTTGAGGGGATAGTATAATAGATCAAATATTGTTACACTGACATGTTTGAAGTTTTGTGTTCGGAAATGCTGGAAAAGCCAGGAAAAACAAAAATGTTCCAGTAATCTGGTTCCCTGACTCCACTAAAGATGAAATGGATCAATTTATACATGCCGGAAAATTGTAAGGTAAGGGAACCAGTCTAGCTGGCCTGCACCCGTTCATGAACATGTAACCAATAGCAAACAAAATTTTAACTGAAAAAAATGGTAAATTTGGAGCAGTAGTTGAAAAATAGTTGGGTTTTTCCAACGGTGGTCGGCCGACCACGGTTGGAAATTTATACAAAAATACCATTTTCTTGAAAATGACTTCACACCAGGTGCCATAATTTTACAGGATGCTTTAGACTGTCATTAACCAACATCCTTGTAAGGTTTTTATTAAAAACTTGGTAGTTTTATTTGTTGATGTTTGCAAATGTTGTATATTCCCTTTAAGCCAAATAAAACAACACACCACGTTTAGCGTCCCCGCCCGCTTCCTTTATGAAGGCCGCCTCCTTTTTTGGGGGGGGGGGACCGAAAAAATGATAAATTTTAAACAGTGGCCTCTTTCTCTGTTGCATCTAGCCCAAAGCTGGTATGTCATTTCCTGAGTCCAAGTGGCGGCAATTTAAAAAAAAAAGCTGGCGGCAATCTTGAAAAATAACCCGGCTGGTCGTTTTTGGGAGGGAAAGGGCCTCCCCCTCAGTCCTTTTTTCCCTCAAAAAGACAGGACGCTGGGTTTTTTTTTTTGGGGGGGGGCCTTAGGTTTTATCTGGAGCAATGCTAATTTAAGGCTAATTAATTATTATTATTATTATTATTAATCATTTCTGGTAATGAAACCAAGGATTCCTCATAAGCGCCTTAGGCACTGTAGCTCGCAAGCCTGAAGAAACCTGTAGAGAGAAGACAATGAGAAGAAATTACAGTTTTAGAGGTAGGAGGAAAAGCCCAGAAGAATATTCTGGGGAAAGGCAGGGACTGAAAACCCAATCCACATATTGGCCTAGGCGGGATTCGAACCCGGGTCACAGCGGTGGAAGGCGAGGAAAGAAACGCTACGCCAACCTGACTTCCTCAGGCCAAAAACAAAGTCTCCGGTTTCTGGTATGGAGCTTGCCCAAAAAGTGGTGCGGCGACGCGGCTTTTTTATTTTTTACCTGATTTTTTTGCTTCATAAGTGTGCTGATGACTGTAAATGGTGCCCGACTAAACTTAGTGCAAATATATGGGAGTCCAGAGAGGGCACATAAAGCTTATTCTCGACCATAACCCAATCTAAAAACACGTTAAAATTGTGCAGCAGCAGGATTCCAGTCAAACCAGTGAGTTTGGCGGTTTTGAGACATCATCTTTCATTGAAAAAAAAACTTTTTCATTTTGCCGACGCGCATGGCTACGGCGACGCGCGCGCATACAAGAAACCGGAGACTTTTTTTTTGGGCCTGGGTGTAGATGCAGTGACTACAATTTTGTTTATGCCCCGCCAGCTTAGCCGAAGGGGCATATAATATATGTACTGTTTCTGCCTTGTCCGTTAGTGGGTGTGAGCAATCTGAAACACTGTGCCCTCAAGAGACATGCACACAATAGGGAACAACAAATTGTCTACGTCTCCACAGGGCAATTTATACATCTCCACAGGGATTTCCCGAAATAGATATATGGATTTTACTCTCAAACTAGAAATTTCTGCCGTCTCCTTGTTGTCATCCGATACCCGGATGTACTTGTCAGAGGCTGAGCAGTACTTGACGTGGATGTACTTCTCAGAAAGTTCCCGAGATGTCAGTGTGAAGACGAAACCCTAAACTAATAATGTACAGGAAACAGATGCATGAAGTGTCTGTACAAAAAACTGTCCGACAGCACTGGAAAAACAGAGGATTTAGGTACAATTATGCTTTCATTCAATTATATTTGTCATTCTGGTGATATGTCAGGGTTAATGTGTCAACTGCCTTTAATTTACACAAAAATTTGCTAAAGGATTGAACTCATTCATTTAAAAAGTGGTCATCTGTCCGCTTGTAATGTGACCTTGGCACTGTGCTGCTTGTAATGTGACCTCACCTTGACAATATGCTTTTGAGTGGAGTGTCACGGCCTAGCGGTTAAGAGCACCGGACTCATACTCTGGTGTTTCAGAGGCAACAGTGGCGTGGGTTCGAGCCTGGGCCTGGACACTTGTGCCCTTAAGCAAGGCACTTAACCAATATTGCTTCGTCCTTCAGATGGGACGTTAAGCCGGAGGTCCCGTGTGTTGTATAAGGCCTAACGCACGTAAAAGAACCCAGTAACACTCTTCGCCAAGAGAAGGGGTTTGCCCTGGTGTTTCTGGCCTCCTAGTTATACTCCCTTGTGGAAGTCCTTAGGAGAAGAACCAACCAAGTACCAAGTACTTGTCATAATTATGACCTGGGCCTAGCCCAGGTTGGACAGAGTCTTCATTGCATTACGACTAGGGAGGAAAGGGAGTCCACCTGGGCTAGACCTGGGCCTTGTGAGTTGCATTTCTACACTGAACCAAAAACTTACACCCTTATTCATCTCTACATTGTCACATTCATAAATCCCAAATGTTATAAAATCCCTGAAATTTTGTTTGCCGTGAATTACTCCTTTTTTTCTCTTACCTCTACAATATGTTCCTCAGTTCAAAATCTTTCCGCGCTGATTCTCCATGATAATTAGGAGATGGCAGTGTAGAATGTATGTAGTACGTTACCATGGTGCGTTGCGCACGCCTACCGGCAGCAACTTTTTTGGCAGGCTTCCGCTTAGCCTTTAGTCAAGGCCCACGGGTCTTGATCCGGACACGTAACACGCCCCGAACGCTGGCACGTAAAAAGACTATCCAGCGCTAGCGAGCGGCGCCAGCCTACGTGCCAGCGTTCGGGGCGTGTTACGTGTCCGGATCAAGACGCGAGGGCCTTGACTAAAGGCTAGCTTCCGCTTGGCAATGGGACCAGTGTGCTGGTTCCCTGTAAACCTCCTCCTTTTCCCAGGCATTTGGTTGAATAATTTTCATGCAGTCCACAAAAAAATAACCACCAGATTTCACGGTCAGACAACAACGAACGAATACCACAAAAGTGTGCACATTTTGGGGTTAAAGTCCTTTATATTTATGGAAACCGTCGCCCATATTCAATGAATGTCTAAATACAAACGCCTATATGGAGGAGGGCAAAGTTCAGGATGTGTGAAGCATATACAGCCCCCTCTCTTGCCCTACAGTTATCATTTTTTTGATATCTGAATAATTTTTCTTATACATGTAGTTTACCTTTAAACACTACATGATTTGAGTTCATCTTGACGACATGAGGTATTTCTTGAATTAATCAAATTATGATTACATGTTATTTTGTTGTAAATTCCCACTTTTTTAAGAATTATATTACAAAAAATCATTACTGTATTTTTGAAAAACTTTTTTTTTTTAACACAAATTGGTTTTCACAAACCAAAATGGGCGTTTAAGCAAGCATGAATATGTCAAACATGTTTTAAGCAAGAATGAATATGTCAAACAAAATTAAAACAGTTTTAAGACAGTTTCAAGCAAGAATGAATATGTCAATCAGGTTAAGGTCTGAGGGTATAAAACCCATTGACTGATTATTCCTACTCCCCAACATGAAATGGGACGTGCTCCAGTTTAATTATGATGCAGTTTGATGCTTGTCCCAAGTTTTGGAAATGTTCTTCTCTCTCAAAAAACCAGGGATGAGATTGTCATTTTCAAAACAAATCTGAATATTGGAAAAAAGTCTAAAAGATGAATTTCTTTATAAACTGATATGCCTCAGATTCAAAAGTCTGAACTCAAACTAATGTCAGAAATACCTCTTCCTTAGAGAAAGCAATGAGGTAGGATGGAACGATCTGATGCACAAACCATAGCATCCGTTGGCAAATTTCAGAGCTACAAAGCACAATCAATTTGCTAAACCAAGAAAGGTTTTGCTCAACAAATAAAACAGGTCAGCAGCCAAAATGCTACGTGATATACATACAAGTATGTATACGTTTCTTGTTTTGCATTAAATTTGGCTAAGCATTATTTTTGGTATGAGCATCTCCCATGCAATAATTAGCCCAAGCGGTAACAGATTCTGCACATACCGTCCAGTCCACCCCATGCCTAGCCTCAAATCCAGCCGCTCTGCAACACAGCGTAAAGCAGTTGGCCCACTCACCGCACCGGCCCTTCCTAGTCTCCAGCAGCTGGCCTGGACGGTTGTACCTGACAATTAAGTCATCAAGTTACAATACAAAGTTAGATGGCGGTTCAATTTGAATTTCATTTATAAAGTGCAGTGCTGCGGCTAATTCCGAGTCTGGTTGTGTCTACTGTAAAATTAAGTCCTGAGGCATCGTGGTCATGTTTCTTTTATCATCAGTATTTGATTCTCTCCAACAACTTATCACACGCTGTTACAGATTGGACAAGCCTGGCTCCATTTATGTTTTGCGACTATCAGTAGAGTGCTGTGACTCTATGGTCTGATTTCTTGAACACATAAATAATCATTCTGATCTTTACATCCTTTGCATAAAGTGCAATAAAAACTTGAGTTTCCATTGAATGTGGAACTGTTTTATATCTTTCAAATCCAAATTCTATAAATTTGGGGTCCACTTTTTTTCCTGTCCCTGTTACATCTGACATCTATGATTGTATAATTCTGATGCACTCCTTAATTTGATTGTCCTCCAAGAGTGATTATGAATAGCACACTACCCATCCAACAAATGAATTGTTTAACGTCATTCCCAATGACACTTCAATGGCAAATTACAGTACCAAGGTAAATTGGACAGGAAAAATGTCATACTTCGGACCCTGAATTTACACAATGACACATCCATTAAATACCTGCTTGCCAGTACCTCATTTGAAATGGCAGTAATCTTCATGGAAGTTTTTCACTTTTTTTTGACCAAACCAAATATGATTGTGATTTTCAATAGTATTTTAAAGCCAAAACAGAAATAGAGTTTACCTTCTGCAAACTGCTCGCTCGCCCACATGAAATCCATACTAGCTGTTTTCAACAAAAACTGGAATCATTAAAAAATCAATTAACATAACATAGGGACAGTTTATTTATTGTTTGACAGTAGTTTGCTCCAGAAGAAATAATAAATCAAACTTAAACGATGAAAATCACAAACAAAAAACAACGTACCAAAGTCTCTGCAGTCTTCCTCTGTCATTTTTGCTTTTTAAGAAAAATGTCTGATTTGGCTACAAAATAAATTTCCTCACTTTTTCTTTTCACAAAAATGAAGTGTTTTCATTCAATTCAGCTGATATCGACTGAAATCCAGTGCTAGTGAGAATTCAGTAAAATATTTTTTGAATTTTTGATCCAAATTTGAAAGGTCTTCCGGTAGCCAATTCCAATGGAAATTTGACCTGAAAATCCCAAATTAATCACCATTTGAACAATCGTAAGAAAACTAAAAAAACTAAATAAATAGTACTTTAAAGCATTGGTGAAGTTTAGGAATACATGTATTAGAAATGTCAAGGAACTTAAACCACATTAATATCAAACTAACACATAGTTATAATTTTGAAAAGCGATAAGACATAATATTGGCCATGTAATGTTAACAATGTAGAACATGATTTACAAATTGTAAAATAAATTCTCAACAAATATTTAGTGTAATACCATTCATATGGTGCAGAAATCTCATCAAGGTACAAGTCTGTCTGGTGAAATTAACGGCTTCCATAAATATTTAAAAAAAAACTTGTAGGAATTGAATATTCTCCTTGCGTTATGAAAATATATTTGCACACATAATGCACAGATCTAGAAGGAAATATTACTAATAGTCCCATACAGAGACAAGGTCATTTTTGGCAGGTATTCCATAATTGTCTTGAATTGAATCGCCGATTGTGAGTAACAAAACTGGCCTTAGGGCCTCTGAAGAAATAAAACTAAATGCAAGTCAGTCTGTTAAATTGCCAATCAAATTTAATGCAAGCTTAATTGCAATTACAAAATACATGCACCCTCTACTTACGTACACGAAGGACAGAAAAATCCTGCCTTGCATCAACTTTGAAGTGTAAGAAAGGCTATACAAAAAATATTTTGTGAAACAATCAATCAAAGCAACAATTAAAAGATGTAAATTTAAGCAAGTGCAAATGAAATGAACAGGGCATGGAATTGGATTATATCCTTATGGAAAAACAAAACAAATGTATATATTTGGGGCTAGTAGACTGTGCTGACACTAGCAGCGTAGGCAGCGTTCTCACGAGGGGTGGCTGGATGGGGGAGGGGGAGGTGGAGGGGGAGGTGGGGGAGGTGGGGGAGGGGGAGGTGGAGGGGGAGGTGGGGGAGGAGGAGAGGGAGGGGCACCCAATTTCTGTAGCATCCATGCTGAAAGGTGGACAGGGTTTTTTCACCGGTCATCCGGCCTCTGTCAAATCAAAAGTGTAAGGATGGGCTGGACACCATCTTTCTATGGGGGCGCAATTAAAAAACAGTCACTTTATCGGACAATAGTCGGCGCTCTCCATGGTGGCACAATTAAAGACATTCGCATGACGTTAAACAAAAGCCACTCTTGAAAAAAAGACTAGCACATTTCTTGTGGGGGCAACTGCCCCCCCCCCCCCCAGCTATGCCGCTGGCTGACACCATACCAAAATGGCGTTGGAGTGAAATGTGTGGAATTCCAATTAAGTAAGGCTTGAAAAATCACTCAAGGCATAGGATTCCCCTTTTGATCATATTTTCCCCCCGTTCCAATGTTTGAGACCCTGAGGCCTTTTCCCAGGGCACCAGAAAAATCCACCATCATCAGAAACGCCCTCAAGACCTCACACATGGCTAGTCCTTCTTCTTCAGTCGGATCTTAATATCCAATGGATACTTGTCATAGTCCTCCAGCCCGATACGAAACAGCTGCGCGTGTTGGTAGGCGACGTCTCCCTGGCCCCCTGACAGATCAGCGGTTAAATTGAACTCGCTCTGACCAGTGATGTTGTTGCCCCTCAACACTCTCTCTACCAGTCCTGTGAAGGGAGGAATGAAAAATTGTTAACAATTTGTCGTTTCAAAAGTGTCGTCTTATCACCAGTAACTTGTCCTGACTGATGAAATTTTGCATGAGGATTTACCCCATTAGCACATGTACTACATTGTATTACATGTTTATTCAGTGAAGAATCAATAAAACCAGAGTGCTCGGCGGTTTCGGGCGCGACAGTGAGTAATAGGCGGGGCGGTTGCAGGCAGTACAGTGACGAAAGGGTTGAGGTACATTACGCTCCGTCTTCAAAACAATTAGCTTCATTTTATTTTAAAGTCTTAAACGAGTCAATCTCACAAGTCAAATCACAAATTAGGTCATAAATAACAGGGAAGAAACAATTACGAAGGAATGTGTGTTTGTGACAGTCCACTTGAATAGCATCTTGCTTGGATTGCGACAGGATTACTAGTGATGACTTGTGATTGACTTGTGATTGACTTGTGACCGACTTAAGATTACTGGTGATTGATTTGTGACTGACTTGTGGTTGACTGTAGTCTAGTTGACTGTAGTCTATGGAATAGACGCTTGCAACCTGATGTTGTACATGTATGACCAAAAACAGGGCAACTATTGACCAGTTATTTGCTTTGGCCGAATTTCTGCTGGAATTCCTGCTGGAATTCTGGTTAAAACCGGAAAAGTGGCATCTCTGTGTAAATGACGTCACAACTTCTAAAAGCAGCTCCAATTGGCTGGCGCGGGGTCGCATAAAATTTACATGCACGGATATATCAGACGTCCGTAGTGTGGCTCTACACATGAGAACATCTGATCCTCAGACTAGATTGACTGGTGATTGACCTTTGGTGACCATAGGGGATCTAGGGGGGTTCATTGGGGGTTGCAACATCCCCCCCCCCCCCCCCCCTTCATCCACTGACTAATGTTACGATACTCGTAAAATGGGGCCAAAATAATTTATGGAATGCCAAAGTTCCTAAATTTATTCTCAAACTGCCTTTAGAATGCAAGAGAAAGCATAGCAAATTTAAAAAAAAATGGTGGATATGCCCCCCAGACCCCCCTAGCAGGGCATGCCTTCACTCAACACACCCCCCCCCCCCATTTTCTGAAAGCTAGATCCGCCCATGATGACCTGTCATTTATTTATGATGAATTAATTACAACTCCGTTTCTTACATTGTCATCGACCTCACCTTCATTGACAGGAAACGAAGTATCCCTCTGATGTTGAGAACCACAACTCCACTTGACTTGACCGTTCTGATACAGTTTGGCCGAAGCGACGAGTGTTACTTGATCAACGACCAGCCCGGTGTCTCGGAAGTCAAAGTGCCACTTTATGTGGCCCTCTTGATCACCCCTGTCTCTGGCCAGATACACCTGTGTGGAGTCAATCAGTTCTTACATCCCAGAATTCCAGCTGACTCACACTTTCACAAAGCATAAAAAAAATCATAACTACTTTCCCACCGTATAACTCAATCTGATGCTATATTTTTCACTTCAATAAAAGCGTTTGCACATGCAGTTTGGGTGATGTTGTGCGATAATGATGCTGCTTTTTACATGTAGAGTTGGAGTGTAAAACGGTAGCCAGAGTAACGGTTGAGTCCAACAGTCAACTCAAATCACAAGGTAGTTGCATGTAAAATCACAAGTGAAAGAGGACAAGATTAATTATGAATAACTTATGAAGACACAACACTTCTCAGCATTTTATACGAATGTCACTTTCTTTACAGGAAGTATACTGACTTCTATAAAAACATCTTCAGGATATTTCTTCAGAAATTGAAACTTAATAAACTTTTGGGAAAAAAAAGTAAAGTTTTTTATGTGATGTTCTACAAATAATTATTGTTCACTAAAGTGTGGCTAGTAGGTAAATACATTTTGTTTTAAAGATGTTTCATAAGTCGGTCTTTTGGTGCATAAATTGACATAATTCCAAAATGTCACACACATGACAGATCAAAATGTCACACACATCACCCCAGAACAATCCCAAGTTAGTAAAACCAAAGCAGACGGTGTACATTGTTTACGCATTCTGTAAATCACAAAAGATTAGTCTTACTCCAAAAATTAGTATGGGTGTGTGTGTCCTTGGAGCAAAGAGTGAATTTCCGATATGGGTCTGATAACATTTTTACATCTGACGTCACACACGTGACCAAATTATGATGACACCTCCTTAGATTTTGACTCAATATGCGATAGTAGAAACTTTACTCTGAGGTAGTGAGTAAAAAGTATTAACTTATTGAATCCATAAAAGTAATGTATCAGATGTAATTAACAAGGGGTAAAGCTTCAAAAATCAGACAAGCCCAATTTTATGTCACACACGTGACCAAAGAATGGCCCTTCACAAAGACATGTAAAACTATACTAGGCTAAGCCTAGTTCCTGGCAACTCCCAAAATGACAGTACATCGATATATCAATGATGTTTGTGACCACCATTCAGCTCCACTCACCATATTCCAATCATATTCCTCTTTGCGGTAGATGTTGTTGCTCCGGAACAGGCAACTCCTGTAATCTGCTGTCTGCTTGTTGTCATCCGATACCCGGATGTACTTGTCAGAGGCTGTGCAGTATTTGACGTGGATGCACTTGGACGCAATTTCCCCGGGTGTCAGTGTGAAGACGAAACCCTAAGCAGAGGAAGCAGATAAATAGCGCATTGCATTTTTGGAAAAAACAAACATGATGGCTTTGAAGATTTCCCATTGTGTGTTTTAGTTGACTTTACTGGAAACTGTGCTGCTACTGGGAAAAAAAAAGATGGGCCATCCCGTGTCAATTCAACACGATTTTGGACCCGACCCTCACAGATTGAAACGATATTTGGTGTGATGATTGGACTATATGAGAAACCCCCAGAACTGGTTTGTTTTTGTAATTTGGCTCTTGAGTTTTTGAGATATGGGACAACGAAATTTAGACTAATTAGCATCACCTCCAAACTTTAAAAACTTGTGTCTCCAAAACTATAGCACAACTAAGTTGTACATTATAATAAAGCTCTTTGAACGGCCCATTTAAAAAAACAAAATCGTAGCATGAAGTGCAGACAACATACATAATGAAATGATCTTTGACCTTGAAATACAAAAATAAATATGCTTCAAATGTCGTAGTTTTTTCCAGATGTTAATGACAATCTGCACTGTCAACCACTTGCACTCATAAACAAATCAATGCAACCTAGTCATGTGACCTTGCGACAAGCATACTTGTCAGGTGACCTTAACACAATTATAACATGTCACAGACCTGACATGTCATCATGTGACTTAATTGGAGCTGCAATTCAGCCTTGTCACAGCGCTCTCCGTCATGCTTTGTTGGGTCTTAAATAAAATGATAATAACTGCAGCCACAGAATTTCAAAGGCTGCTTACCTTACACAACAATTTTACTAAATACATAAAATATTTTCAAAAGCAAGGGTTTGCCAACAGAAATGTCACACTGAGTATATTGTTATGACCTTAGCGGATTTTTTTGTCATTTCCCCTGCCATATTGCCATGTCATAAGGACAGATTACTGCACACCGTCCCAGATTCACTCGCAATCACATACACATAAATGTACATAACGCACACCTGTCAACCACTCTACTTTGTGCACGACCCGTGGGGCTTGTGAACAGATTTAAACGGGGCACTCTGATTGGTTGACCTTATTGGTTAAGCATACATACACAACAAAGCACCTTTCTGTGCCGATGTAAATACTAAAATTATGTTGACCCCGCATCATGGTCGTAGATTGTTCTCTGACACAGCGATGTCACCATTATATATCCATTACATTTAAATTATTTTGATGGAAAAACACACATTTTCAAAAAAAGAAAGTATTACATAATTACACATTTTTACGCATACAAGTTTGTAGTACAATCCCTCATTCTCTACTATGGGCTCCGTGCGCGAACAAAAGTAGGTGCTTTTTTTGCCATGTGCAAGAGCCTCGTGGTAGCGATCGACGCACCGCATTCGCATACTTTTTCGCGCTAGAGTGTTAAGTATGCCAAAAACTACTCCTTTTTTCCAGCTCCTACCTCTTCAATGTTCCTCAGTTCAAAACCAGACAGTGCTGATTCTCCCTGATACTGGGGATACTGCTGAGCATAGCATGGTGCCTTACGTTCCATGGTGCCCCGCGGACGCCTGACAGCAACTTTTTTGACAGCCTTGGGCTTCGCCAGTATGGGACCAGTGTGCTGGTTCCCCGTAAACCTCCGCCTTTTCCCATAGAACAGTTTTGATCTAGGCATTGGTCTTATATTTTTCAGTTACTGAAAAAGCTGCCAATTTTCCAGCTCAGTAAACAAAAAAAATGGTAGGCTCAGTGCGATCTGGGGTGAAGGTCAAATCTATACATGGAATCAATCAGTAAAGCATATGCCTGGTGACATCTACACTGCAGTCATGCCCGTACCGTACTTGCAGTTGCAGTGCTCGATCAACAAGGAAAAGGTCATAGTTCAGGAATGATCCTGAAGCATAGCGCCCTCTTTTGGCCGATATAATCATGTTTTCATATTTTCTGGACTGGTTCACTGAAGCTACACAATTGATTTCTGCCGGGAAAAAAATTAAAAGATTCTTGAATTTATATACGACTATGATGACTTTGTTATTGATTCTTATAATATTCTTTGGGGAAAAAGTTAATACAGTATGTACATACATGTACATGTAGCTCAACAGTTATATTCTTCCAGCTGATTTGATCGAAAAGAATTATGTTTAGACAAAAAGATGCATTGCTGATTAATATGTAGTTTTCCACACAAAAAAACAATTAACCAAATCAATGCTGCATATTTTGATTAACTAACAAGTATGCCTTTTAAATATATTGAATTTTAACAAGACTAAATCAACCAACACATGGTCTGACTGACGGTACATAAGTCTCCAACTTATTATTCTGGAAGACACTTGATCCTCAATTAAATGTAACTGTGCATAAGCAATATAACAGATAGAGGAAAAAATAATCATCAATCTGTAAAAGACGTAATCAAGTTTTCTTATGTTAATACATTTTTCATATAAATTTAATTTGTCCCATAATATTGATATTTTCACAGGCAAAACAGGGACTCCAACCCCCATGTAAAGTAACTGCAGGAGGTCTGTAGAGTTCTGATTACTCCACCATAAGGCCAAAAAAAATAATAAGTCGGTCTCTGGTCAGCGCGCGCGTCGATTTTAATCATGCGCGTCAATCTTTTTTTGTTCCAAAATGTTCCGCGGTAGCTCCAACAGCGCCCTCTATTGCCTCACCTCCTCATTTTTTTTTACCAAAGAGCACCAAGGAATGGGAAATTGCACCACGGCAAATGATCGAGAGCACCAAGGCAAATTATGGAGGACACCAATGTACATGAGGACACCAAAAAAGCAAAATAGTACCCCACCTTGTCTGTACAATCCAAGCTTGAAGAAAAGAAAAAAAAGGTAAAAAAAAAAAAAAAAAAAAAGCTGCATCGCCGCGTCAATTCTGGAACTTTGGTCTGACCAGAGACCGAATATATATTTTTTTTGGCCTAACCAGCAGTTGGATTTTGGAGGCCTCGGGGTAAAAGCTTAACTTCAAACAGTTAAGCTTCAAGGTACAGGGATGAGATTGTCAATTTAAAAAGAAAAAGGCTGCAAATTGGATGAAAGGTCTGACAGATGCATTTTTTCTGTACCGATAATGTCTTTCTCTCAGATTCAAAAACGTCTGATTTCAGACAAAAGTCTGAAGAATCTCATGCCTTAAAGGGACACTGCGTCCTGGAACAGCCCAATTGGGCTACAAAACACGCTTTGAATGAGATGATGTTTAATAATCGGAAAGAACATTTAAAAGTAGGATATAAACATCCACACAACTATCCTTTAAAAACTGGTCGTTTTTGTGTTATTCCTGTATTATGCGTGCGAAAACAAATTTCGGGGTCCACTTTTGCGACCCCATAAATTTAAGAAGCTGAAAATGACAAGAAGTTTTTTTGACAGTCAAAAAGTATGAAGATCAAAGCTTATGTCAGGAACAACTTTCAGTAATAACAAGGCTCCAATTTCATGTAAACACTACTACGCTCAACAAAATATAAGACCAAAATTTTTTTTTAAGGCTAGTGCCAAAATAAAAAGGTCACCCACACAAATACACACAGCAATGAAAACACTTTATTTGAACAGATTAAAGCCCAGAAATACAGAAGAATAAGCTTGTTCATTTTCATATGAGCTCATGGTAGTTGGTGAGTTCTAAGTCTGCCAGGCTGTATAAATCTACCGGTTTTATAGATTTCTAGAAGAGGCAGGGTAATTTTTTAAACAAACAACATCATTTGTTTTACTGAGAACGGATTGAAAGTTCAGACAACTACTTTAAAAAGCATCTATGGGCCAGAGAAGTCTCTGCAGCGATACTCACTCAAATCTTTAAACTAAAAAGCTCAAACACCATCTCTTTTGTCCATTTTGTCCATACAAAAGTTCCATTGTTAAATTTCAATTTCAACTCTTCGACATATCTGTTCTGGCAAAATGAGACAGAAGTGAGCACATGCCGTACTAGAAAAAACTGCAAAAAAAACCCCAAATAGTGGGATTTTTTTTCTTCAAACTTTTAGATATTTTGATATTTGTAATCTTGGATATGTTTACTACACATGATTTTAAAGAAATACATCTAAAATAAAAACTGCGGAATAACAGTTGTTTAGAAAAAAAATTGGCATCTATCATTGTCACAAATGCAAACCTTGAAACCTTAAAGGCCCTTTTCTCAGTATTTTACCTTTTTGTATGTCAATATATGTCATGTATGTTAACTTTAAACAGCCATAGCTTGTCAACGATATGTTCGATTCAAGCGCAACAAACAGTATTGTAAGGAGAATTTTATTCTCTCTCCTAACACCTACAAACCCTCATTTCAACCTCTGCCCAGTTCTGTCTCATTTTGCTATAACGCCTCACATATATTCGGACTTCGCAATTTACCCATTGAAAATAAATATGGTTGTTACCTTTTAATACTAATCAATATAACACGCAAATGGTAAGTGATGAAGTGGAAGCATATCCTGGTAATTAAATCATACATCAGGAATGCCGTAAATAAGACAAAGATATTACAAAAGAGAGACAAGAACCAATTAACACACGATACTATTACCAAATCCAAGTACCTAATCAGGACCAGGTTTTGGATTTTGATGGGCATGAGTTTTGGCCATTGTGTAGTGTAGGGCCCTGCTCTCTATAAGGGAACAAAATCCACTTTTAGGTTACTGGACTTACCAAACTAGTTAGTGACATTACAAACCAACAGGGATGACGTAGACAGAGGGCAGGGTTTTGATTTTTTTAGGAAAATTTTTGAGTAAAGCACCGTTGGAGACGATAAAACACCAAATCACATTACAAAACATGCAACATGCAAAACCGCATTAATCCGAAAAGCACCAACCAAAAAGCGTGTAAGAAAACTGCATTTCCCACTGCAAAAAACTGTTCAAAATTACAAAAAAAGTTCAATAGAATTAAGAGAACTCTGCTTTGGGTTGGAAAAGTTATTTTAGAATGATAAAAAAACACCCTTGACAATAATTTGATCAAAATAAAAAAGAGGGGCCCTAAAATACACGATTGCCTAAATTTTGATTACGAATTTCCCAAACCCCTTTTCCGTACACCAGCCCATGAATCAAATTATTTTATCATCCCAAAACGACTTTTTCAATCTAAAGCAGACTTCTCTTAATTCTGTTGACATAATTTGTTATAACTTTGAACCGTTTCTTGCAACAGAATTTTTTTCTCCATCTTATCAATAGTTAAATGCAGTACCCGCTGCTATGTACAACAGATTCAAACCAGCCAAGCTCGGTGGTCGATTGTTAAGACGTCTGCACTAGAAGCAGGAGGTTGTGGGTTCGAGTCCCACCCGAGTGATTGTTTCCAACTATCACTCGGGTGATTTACATCGTGAACGGCAAAACCTAACATTGATTTACATCCCGACGCAAAAATTCCATCTTATGAATACCCATGAATCAATTTGCAACTTACCGGAGACTCGGACTCCCCCACAGCAGCCCCCTCCGTCTCTCCCCCAGGCTGAGCGTCACTCCTTGCGTCACCCTGTGTCTCACCCCTTGCCAATCGCCAGGCCAGGGAGCCAGATAGTCTCCCTTGCTCCTCTCCATTCCTGATGACTTTGGGTGACAGGAACTCGGCCAGTTCGACGGCGGCCCGCTGGTCTAGGACGGCTCTGCGTTCTGCTGTGAGACGGCGCTGTCTCTGTCGAATGAACCAGAGAGAGTTTTGGTGAAGTCTTCAAAAGTTCACAATTATGTCAATCACAAGTCAGTCTTAAAGGGAATATACATTTGTTTTTGCTGTAGTTTTCAGAAATGGATGGATTTGGGTGTAAGTATTTTGTAGCAAATACTGTTACACTTGTTTGAAGTTTTGTGTTCATAGATGCTGGGAAAACCAAGAACAACAATCATGTTCTTGTAGTCTGATTCCCTGACCCCACTTAAGATGAAACAGAGCACTTTATAGACATCAGGGAATTGTAAGGTCAGGGAACCAGTCTAGCTGGCTTGTACCTCTTCATAGGTGTGTAATCGATTGAAAACAAAATGGGGACTAACTAAATATGATAAATTGGGAGCAGTATTTGAAGAAAAAAAAGCCATTTTTTTTCCAACGCTGGTCGGCTGACCAGCATTGGAAATTGATGGAAATATGTCCAAAAGTTTGGGAATAAAGGATTTGTAATCACAAGATTTTCTTGGCTCATGTACCTCTTTATTCATGGTTGCTATGGAGTCCATCAGCCATTCTTCTCTGCATTCTTTCCTCCTTCCCAGGAGGTCCTTGGGATTTGCTGTGTATCTCCAGCTAACATCCACAACCTTAACAACAAAAACATGTGATGTGCTCTGAGAAACCCTGGTGAAAATGACGATAGTTTAAAAAGGCTTTGTTTATCTGTATTTCAATCAGTTCAACTCTACTTTTTTTGTGTACAACTCTTGATGTGGATATTGCTCAAAAAGTTCAAAGGAATATTTAACTGAGTTCAGTCTTAGCTTTCAGGTAATATAACAAGTTTTTTTTTCCAATTCAGCATGTTTATTTTGTTTGACCATACTGACGTTCACTTGGTATTTGACATTCAAATTCTGATCACAGACTTTCTGAAACTTTAGAAATTGTTTTGACTGTGGATCTCAGATCTCAGTCATTTTAAGTTGAGAATACTCCATTTGAGAATAAGCTGTTGTCCTGTTATTTATTGTCGCAGTCAGAAAACGATTTGTCGCAACTAAGAAAGGTTGAGCACAATTTACATTAAAAGTCTGTTGCAATAATTTATCAACTTGTAATGGGCAGTGTTCTATTTGAAGGTTTACAATGATCCAAGATTTTTAAGAAGCTCTTCACACGAGTGATGGATTATACCTCTTCATTGGAGAAGGCAATGAGGTAGGATAGCTTCTTGGACCATCCTCTCTCATAGAGAAGGGGCTTATCACAGACGTTCTCACAAGGGTCGGCGTGAAGCCATCGCTGTTGGGAATTGGAGTAGACCTCCGTCCACACATGATCTGAAAAAAAGATGGTTTTGAAGTCAGAAAAAAAATTGTATCTGCAAAATTTGTTTTAGCACAAAGCAAGACATTTTGGCAGGTGAATCAGGGCTGTGAGTGACCACTGATAAAAATAGCTGAAACTAGCTGAAGGTGCAAAAAGCTGAACTTCGGAAATCTCCTATCTAATACTTTTGTACAGAGCAAGTGAGGGAAAGAGCTGAAAAAAAGCTGAAATCCAACACAAAAAATACTGAAATCAGCTTTAAAGCTGAGATTTCACACCCCTGGTGAATGTATATGATCAATGAGCTTTTCCTTGATACGAAGTGAAAATCTTGTTCCAAAAGTCCATGTAGAAGTACCCCCTCAATGCCAACAGAGAGACAGACTGTACACAATTCCGGGCATGTGATTACTTTTCATTTACGTGGCCCCCTTCAATGGAGAAACCATTGTGTATGCTACTGTACAAAATAACTGCCCCATGATGGATTGTCCAATCAAAATAGCTGGCAGAACGCTTTTGCAGTTGAACGGGATTTCGCGAATCGTGATAGAATTGATAACATGCCTAGATTGGTCTATGGGCAATTCCACAGTTACTCACGTTACATTTTCGTAACGTGAGTAACCAATTTTGTGCGTCTTGTTTATCATACACAACACATTTTTTTCTGGATGTCATCTTTGGTGCTTAGGTAGGTCTAGGTCTACTCTATCTACCATGGGGATAACAGTTATTAAACCTTTTCAGTAACGTAATTACAGCTCAAGGAAACTCAAAAGTACATAAAAAATGTAACGTGGGTAACCGTGGAATTGCCCCTATACACTTGAACATCACAGCCACAGTGCGCATACCACCCCTGCAAAGATGCTCTGGGTTTTGCATAAAATGTAAAGTTGTCATTTTCTCTGCCCCATGCACATGTATGGAGTTTTCCCAAATAGCGGGACTCCTGTTACTGGGAACACAGCACACTATTCACTGTTCCTGTTCAGTAATCCCTGAAACATCCTAATTTGATCTGTCATTGTTTCTTCTATTAAAACTCCAGGGGTCAATCTTATGGAGCTGTTTATCACACAAATTTGCTAAGCGCAGTAAGCTTCTGCTTAGTAAAAGTCACCAGCCAAAATACCAAATGATGAATACTACTTGTGGCTGTTTCTTTGCTGAGTTGTGCTCAGCACGAAAAGTTGCTAAACAATATTTTCTGCTTCAGTACTTCCAGGGTTCGACTTAAGTGGTAGCCCGCTAGCCAAATGCTAGTCAAAACAACGGCGGGTTTGGCAAACTTTTCCTTATGTAGCCCGGCTGGCGAGTCAAACATTATTGGGATATGGCGAAGGTGAAAGGACAGGAAGAAATAAATCATTAAATTCAGAAAGAAAACCTTTATCACTTTGTGTCTAATTTTATTAACTGTTTAGGCCCCCAAAAAGTCTCCAGTTTGTGGTATGTGCGCGCGTTGCCGTAGCCATGCCTGTTGGCAAAATTAAAAAGTTTTTTTCAATGTAAGATGATGTCTCAAAACCGCCAAATTCACTGGTTTGACTGGAATCCTGCTGCTGCACAGTTTTAACATGTTTTTAGATGGGGTTACGATTGAGTATAAGCTTTATGTGGCCTCTCTGGGCTCCCACACTTTTTGCACTAAATTTAGTCGGGCACCATTTGCAGTCATCAGCCAACATTTGAAAAAAAAAAAAAAAAAGGCGCGTCGCCGCACCACTTTTGGGGCAAGCTCCATACCAGAAACCGGAGACTTTTTTTTTGGCTTTAGGGTTAAATTATTAGATCTGTTTATTAAACACACTGACAAGATTGCCTCAGGATACACATGTTACATATATGCACATTGTTGTTTATGAGACACTCTATAAAACAAAAACATGCAGGCTAGTGAAAATGCCCGCGGGCTAGTTAAGAGTCTGTTTCAGTAGCCCGGCTCGCTAGTAAAAACAAATGTTAAGGTCGAACACTGGTACTTCCATGAACTTAGCAACGTACCTGTCCAGTCTACCACATGCCTAGCCTCAAATCCAGCCGCTCTACAACACAGCGTGAAGCAGTTGGCCCACTCACCGCACCGGCCCTTCCTAGTCTCCAGCAGCTTGCCTGGATGGTTGTACCTGATTGCGACAAGTCATGAAAGTTCAATTCCTGAGTTGTGTATCGCATCAACTTGTGTTTGATGGACCCGAAGGGCCAGTTTACTGTCTTCTGACTGACTGACTGACCGACTGAGTATAAATAATGTCCTGAATTAAGACATTTGGGTTCAGCCTGATTAGACAAGCCTAGCCGTGTTTTGTTTATCAGTGGAGTGATGCGGCCCTTTGGTATGGTGTATCCATGTTGGTCAGTATATAGACTGTACATTTCAATCCTGCCTGTTACATTGTATTATACCACATACATGTCCTTGATCATATGTGACCTACATTGTATCCTGTCAAAATCAGACTTTTCTGGGCATTAAGTCAAAAATGAGATTTTTGCATATTGTTAAAGTATGTTCTGTTTCCTTTTAATAGGTGGTTTAATTTTTGAAACCGGTCATTCCTGGGCAGAGTTATGCTATTTTGAAGTGCATTGTGTCGAAAAGTAGAAAACAGAGAAAATGGCCACGAATGTCACAAACCAGTAATTTCTTTAACTGATATACCTTAACAAATCATCAAAAATACTATAATTAGAGATCAAATTAGGGTTTCAAACTTTTATAGTATATTTTAGAGATGCTCAGGATTACAAATATGCAAAAATTAGAAAATGGAAAAAAAAAATCACCCCCACAGCGTTTTTTGGCCCTATCTCAATTTCAACCTCTGCCCAGAAGCGTCTGCTTTTGACAGAACAGGTCACATATATTTATCCATTTTGGCACAACTTTTTTTTTTATTGGAGTGCTACGGCATTACAGTCCGATGTGTTTAGCACACACTTAATAGTTCTTCATTTCCATCCATTTTATTTTACAATCAGAAGTCATTTTTGAGGTGAAACCACGTTAGCGGGCATGCCGCACGCGTTATTAAAGGGAATGTACATCATTGGCTTTTGCTGTAATTTTCAGAAATGAACTATTTGAGGGGTTAGTATAATAGATCAAATATTGTTACACTGACATGTTTGAAGTTTTGTGTTCGAAAATGCTGGAAAAACCAAGAAAAACAAAAATGTTCAAGAAATCTGGTTCCTTGACTCCACTAAAGATAAAATGGATCAATTTATAGATGCCCGAAAATTGTAAGGTAAGGGAACCAGTCTAGCTGGCCTGCACCCGTTCATGAACATGTAACCAATAGCAAACAAAATTTGGACTGAAAAAAGTGTAAAGTTGGAGCAGTAGTTGAAAAATAATTAGGTTTTTCCAACGGTGGTCGGCCGATCACCGTTGGAAATGTATACAAAAATACCATTTTCTTGAAAATGACTTCACACCAGGTGCCATAATTTTACAGGATGCTTTAGACTGTCATTTACCAACATTCTAGTAAGGTATTTCGTAAAAACTTGGTAGTTTCATTTTTTGATGTTTGCAAATGTTGTATATTCCCTTTAAAGACAAGGTCTGGCGCATTTTGTTAACCCTTTTAGTGGAAGGAGTCAAAAGTGCGTGCATACTACCTGAGCACTAGACCTGCTACCTGAATCCACCTCAAAAAATGGCTTCGAATTTAAGTCACCAAGTTAGCCTTTAGTGTAAGAGTAAAAAACGCATACCTGGGGAAGCGTCCAGGTCTATTGCACCGTGTGCAGGTGAACCCCTCCACCCTGCCAGCACCCCATCGTCGGTCCTCCGCGTTAGGCTCTACTAAACCCACGCTCCTCATGCGCACGCTGCATGTCTCGCAGGACGGGCTGTCCATCCACTTGAAGAAGCTTGTCTTGAACCACTTGAGGAGTTCAAGGAGGAGATAGTCTCGCTGGTCTAGAGGGACGGTAAAGTCGTCCTCTCCTGTGTGAAAAACAAAAAAATAAAATGGTCTTGTCTGTTATGGAATTGGACTCGGCCAAAGAGAGGAACCGTGAACCAGCATGCAAAGAAAGACTAAGCGCACTTAAGATTTAAAGGTATGTAAGCGAACAGGGCCCAATTTCATGGCGCTGCTAAGCACACGATTTTCTGCTAACAGAGCCTCTGTCTATTTCATGGAGATCGTAAGAATAAGCATAGCAAAAGGCACGCTTACTTCAGAGGGAAAAAACTTGCTTAACTTAGTGATGTAACAATAGAAATCTCCATATAGCCGGACCGTTAGCACACACACGCCATGAAATAGTGCTTAAGGTAAGCAAATTTTTCTGCTGTGCTAAACACAACTTTTCTGCTAACTGTTAAGCAGCGCCGTGAAATTGGGCCCTGTTCTTTGAAGCAACAAAATTGTTCAAAATCTGAAGACGGGCGCATATTGACAACTAACTTGTGAAAGTTTCAGCTCAGTGGATACTATACATTTTGAGAAAACGTATGCACAATTTTGGGTCTCGTAACTGGATTCTATTGCCAAAAATCAGCACCTATGGGCACATTTTTGTTAACTACCTTCAATGATTGTTTTCTTCCGAATGATACCATTTCATTTTAACCCTAACACCCTAGGGTGATTTACTAGGAATCTTCCTCATCCTTGCAAATCCTAATACCATATGGTAAACTGTGCACATTAACAGTTGGACTCTGTTTATTTGTGGTATGCCTAACCCCACGTGCAGTGTTATTAGTGCAGTACTCATCCTAACAGATTCCAACAAACCCTGGTGTTGGAGTTTGGCTGGTTGGTGATCGTTAGGGTTAAAGATGGCGATCACAGCGATGCATTGTGAAAACGCAAAACCACTTTGATTCACATAGCAACAACTGCAAAATGCTTAAGAACATCACACTTTTTACCGAAAAATACTGTTCAAAATTACACAAAATAGGGTCATTAGGATTGAAAGAACCCAACTAAGGTCATTTTGGGATTATAAAAAGTTAAAAACACTCTAAGGACTAAAACAAAAGAGGGGTCTGTAACTACACATTCTCATAAACAAAACATAAACAATAAGAATGTACACACCCAGCTATTTGGTAACCTATGACAAGGAAGCAGAGTATCAATTCCTACTTGGAACTCTTGTCACAGATACCACCGAGGCAGTTATGTTACTTACCCGATCCGTTCTGAGTCTGTTGTTGAAGTTTTTCCTGTGCTTTGACAAGGAGCTCTGACAGTACCATACAGTCTCTAGCCTTCTGCTGCAGGACGGGGTCCTCATAAATGAGAACGTGATCGGCACTACTCTGAAGCCGCTGATGAAAGGTCAGCTCTGATGCCTGAGGGATTGAAACAAGAAGACCTCAATGATAGTAGGGTCTTTATGTACTTGAACTCGCAGGAGTATGAAGCCCCATGTAAGGTAACAGTGGCTGATCTTTCTAAGTCCTGCAAAATTCTTCTAACAAGTTAACTAACTTTATTTTTTAATGATCTCGGAGGGTTAGTGTGAGATGCATTTCATTATAAAGATGTGTATTTACATAGCGCATGTACTGTATTCACCAGTATTGGTGCTCAAGGCGCTACATCATTATTACCCTGCTCACTGGGCCAATGAAACATTCCAAATACCATCTCAGCTCCCTGGGGAGTATACAGCTCGATGCTGCCACTTTGGCACAGGGCAGCTACAATCAATCACAATACCCATCTCTGCCCTTACAGGTACCCAGTTTTCTCCAGGGTGGGGAGAAGCAATGAGTGACAATGTGCCTTGCCCAAGGGCAAGGCTGGACTCGAACCCACAACCGCAGAATTACCTGCAGACTATGAGTTCAATGCTCCAGACCACGAGGCCACGGCATTCCACTGCATGTGACACACTCCTAAATTGTTAAGTTAGATTGCTGAAAAAGTGAAGCTTTGGTACTACAAAAATCAATTGGAGAAGTACTTTTGGTGGAATAAAAGGTAATTAACCCCCCTGCTGCTTAAAAGGTCACAAACAGTCAAAGTTTCCTTCCACTTTCCCTGGTATACTTTTAACACACCAATGGTCACTTGACCAATTTTGACCCAAGTAACAGCATGGGTCAGAATGCATGTTTGCATAGGAGGGTTAATGTCTTAACCCTAACTCCCCAGGCATTTTTGCTTTAGATCGTGCACAATCATCCAACTGCCTCCATGTAAAAATTGCATACAGCCTCAATCCTGCAAAATCCTCCGTTGTTTCTTGAATGTGGTCCTTGGAAGGGTGACCACTGCCTCAATCCTGCAAAATCCTCCAGCAATCACTGTCAATATGCTGAGGCAGAGCCAGTGACATCCTGGAGCAGTGCGGAGGATTTCAAGAATAACCTGGGCCTAAATTTATGCACGGCTGAGCACAACACAAGGCCTTGACACAGTGCATCCTCCGAAATCAGCCATACAGTTTTGCCATATAGCCTCAATCCTGCAAAATCCTCCATTTTGCAAAGAGGATTTTGGAGGATTTGGGAAGGTTAAGGTTAATCTCTACTTTCTCTTTCAACTGCAACAGATAAAAGTGGCATTGTTCACTGAACTAGCTTCCATTTTATGCAGTGGTGTTGATGGCCAAATGCTACGAGTTCCAACATATTATTCATAACTGTTGCACTGTGGTACAACTGGCAGGGTAAGGGGTGACTTTACCTGGATATTCCAACTGGTTAGGCCTTTGATTTCTTGAGCCATAAGCCGCAGTCGTTCCCTGGCCAGGCGACCCTGCAGCAGGGTCAGGTCAGTCAGAGGGGCATGCTTGGGAAACACCAAATGGTCATCATTCTAAAAGAAAAAGAATTAAATGAAGATGAAGAAACATACTATATGAGTATTGATATAAAGGTAATATACACATTTGCTTTTGCTGTAATTTTCAGAAATGGATGGATTTGGGGGTTAGTACTTTATAACAAATATTGTTACACTGACACGTTGAAAGTTGTGTGAAACACACCATTAAACTTTATTTTCAGTTTTCACCAAAGACCACTACAAATTTCACAAATTCTTATCTTCGTACACCAATTGACCTATCGCCGTTTGCGAGTTAGCCACGCCCCTTAGACAACCCTATGGAATTTTGTAATTAAATGTTGTTTGTCTCAGATTTTGCGGGGTCCGCGTCCATTTGTATATCATGCAATTGGACAATATTTCAGGAGCTGCGTTGACGTGATTCTACCGCGATTGGTTAGTTTAGGGGATGCATCTGCAAGTTCCACTAGTCCGCATGCTGATTAGATTTTCAGAAGTGAGAGGTCAATTTTCGTCACGGTATTTCTTTTTCAATTCAGGCGATTTTTCAGTTTCTATAAATTGATAAGATAGTGACAATTTTACAAAGGCCTTTTTCGGGGGTGATTTAGAATAATTGCAAATTCTAGAACTTTTACACGAAAATTTCCCTATTCAAGGGGCCGGAAGAGCGCCACCAGGGGTGAACTTTCAGGCTCTGTTATTTCATGGGTCTAGTACTTACCTCTTCAAATCCCATGAGAAACAGGCATTCTACGGCACCAGACACTGGAAGGACACGACTCTCAAAGATCTTGTTTCCCAGACGGATGGAACGGTACTTCTCGACATTGGGATTCCTGTTTGGATTTCAAAATATTTGTCAAAATTTATTACACCAAAACAGTTGTCAGGGAAGTTGAAAGGGAGATGGCATATCCGGATGTGCCATCAATTTTTGATCTGCCCTTTATGTGGCTATGAAAAAAGTCCCCTTAAATAATTACACATACATCCGGCATGAATAACAATAGCATTTATTGGCTGGAAAGCTACATCCAATTTTTAATATTTGTTTTATTTTAAAGGCCTGATCGTTCCTGGACAGAGCTGAAATGAGGTGATGGAAAGATTCCCATATCTGGCCATCACTTGTCACTCTGTGCACAAACCTTATAAGATTGGTCTGAAATTTTGTAAGTGTTTTCTCAGTAAATAATTTCAATATTATCCCTGCTAATTTTGTCTTTTTTAGGACGTATAATCACTTTCTGATGGCTGATAGCTCAATGAAGGAAAAATGAGTGATGGCCAGATATGGGAATCTTTCCAAAGAGAATACTTTAAAAACTTGACACTTCGTTGGGAATTCACAACTTTTGATTTTTTTTGTGGGGGGAGGGGCCCTGGGGGCAGTGGGAATGGGGGGAGGTTAGCACTTGTCCCCTCCCCCTTCCCCTTTGGCTATGCCACTGCTCTGGAGTTGCGGAAAATTCAATTTGGACTTAATTTCTAACATGGCCAATGAGCAACAGGTTCTAGATTATGTAAAATACCAAAATATCAGCTTTGAGAATCCCAGAGCTTCAGACTGTGAATTCGGGAAGAATTCCATACACATGAGACATGGCATCATGGATATCCATTATCACTAATTAGTAATTTTTCCCTGCAGTGACCTATCAAGTATCAGTAGGCCTATCAGTATCACTTTATCAACCATCAGAAAGCGACAGGCCCCCTAACAATGCATGATGTCCTAAAAATTTAGCAGGGAAAATATTGAAGCATTTACTGAGAAAACACTCAGCCTCAGTCATAAAGTGTTTGTGCACAGTGATGTCCAGGTATGGAACTCCTTCCAATCCTAGTCCGAGTAACTTGGACCAAACTTATCGCCTTTTTTAACATTTGGACATGGTCTGGCGATAGTAGGGTCCAAGCTAATACCGCGAGCTGGACAACACCGTCCCAAAAACCAACATTTTCCAACAAAAACATCAGATTTCACCCTCAAAACGGCCTCCAAATTACTAGATATGCCACCTGAAGTACAAGTAGACATCGATGATTAAGATGGTTGTACTGAAGTTTACTTACGATCCGGAAGAAAAGTGAAATTTCCCGTTCAATTCTGAGAGCTCCCCTCGCGATCTTGAACGCGTTAAATTTCCGACTACTGTTAATGTTTGAACGACGCGATTTCTTCTACATGCCCAGCGTACATTCGATGGTCCCCGTATCCCGAGTGCGATTCCGTTACCGAGCGCGCGCGATGCATCGATTATGATAATGAGTGACGTTTGTAAACACAAGTGCATTTCGAACTGTAAAAGGGAATCGGGAACCAGCTTGAACTGGTATCCGCCATAAAAGCTGCGCTAGTTCCCGACTCCCTATTATCGTTCGAAATGCACATGTGTTTACAAACGTGATCCAGTCTACTCATTATCATAATCGATGCATCGCGCGCGCTCGGTAACGGAATCGCACTCGCATGCTGGGCATGTAGAAGAAATCGCGTCGTTCAAACATGAACAGAAGTCGGAAATTTAACGCGTTCAAGATCGCGAGGGGAGCTCTCAGAATTGAACGGGAAATTTCACTTTTCTTCCGGATCGTAAGTAAACTTCAGTACAATCATCTTAATCATCGATGTCTACTTGTACTTTAGGTGGCATATCTAGTAATTTGGAGGCCGTTTTGAGGGTGAAATCTGATGTTTTTTGTTGGAAAATGTTGGCTTTTGGGACGGTGTTGTCCAGCTCGCGGTATTAGCTTGGACCCTACTATCGCCAGACCATGTCCAAATGTTAAAAAAGGCGATAAGTTGGGTCCAAGTTACTCGGACTATTCCAATCCAATGGGCGTAGAAAAGAAGACGCGCGCCAGGCCTACCCCTAGAGCATGTAGAGCTATGGGTCTTACACGTAACATAGTTCTTCTAGGGATACGCCAGGCCCTAATCGCACAGCCGCAACATGTCACATGCAATGATGCATGTCAATGTGCCGAACTTAAGTTTCACCACAAATGGTCCGTGGTTTCACTATGTCTAAACGGATAGGCACTGCCATCATCAGTGAACATGAAAATACTTGATAATAAGAAACGTCATAATTTGTTAAGTTAGCGGACAGAAATCTCAGTATCACAAGTACCTTATAATGTTATTGGCGAATTTTAGAAGTATATCCGAAACGTCTAAGAATCTAGACGACCCGTTTTCTAACAGCTGATTCGTAACCACAGCAAGCTCTTCGCTCGACGCCATTTCCTTGAATGCCGGCTGAAACTCCAGAGGGCGCTATTTCACTTTCACGGTCAGTGAGTTAATCAATACCATGCCAATGCATGATCTATCGCAGTTCAATCGTGTAGTTGATACAATCCACAAAAGTAATACATATATATTTTTAAAATCCATGCCATTTTCACATTATAACTGTAACTTAGTTAGGTTTGAGCAAAAGAGAATTTCCCGCTGTTTTATGAAAAAGCAAATCCGGACTATGACGCCGGTGGGGGACGGGGAGGGGGGGGGGAGTCTGTTAAATTAGACGGCAGAATGTACAGTATACACTTTGTGCAGCCTTCAACACCCGGACCATTTTCCTTTTTTCACAAAAGTGTTTTTAATGTAGAAAACCTTTAAAACTTCACCTCCTACAAAACCATAGTTCTTGTAACGTACATCTCAACG
This sequence comes from Patiria pectinifera, assembly GCA_029964075.1. Taxonomy (NCBI): domain Eukaryota; kingdom Metazoa; phylum Echinodermata; class Asteroidea; order Valvatida; family Asterinidae; genus Patiria; species Patiria pectinifera. The sequence continues at coordinate 4,560,043 of CM057130.1, read as the reverse complement.
TCTCGGAAATAAAGTCGGACTAAACGCGGGGTGGGCGACTAGGCTTCGAGTGACATCTGACGAGATGTCAACTAGTTATAAGCTCTTCATACAATTTTGCTTAATTCAACCCCTGAAATAGGACACCTTCAATTTGAATGTTTAATCTTTGTCTTGCCATTTAAAGGGTGTCTTGCGAATACGGAGCCTTTCATAGTGTCCATACTACTAATGCGAATTTATTAACAAAACCATGAGATGTTCTAGATCCAACGTCTAGATCAGCGCCATCAAAAGATGCCAGAATTTAAGGAGCGTTTGCTACGGCAAAGTTTATAAAACGTCACGATCAACTAATGTTTACAATAAGCTGCATTTTGGGTTTATAATTTATAAAGAAAATCTCCCGCAGTAGAGTGACACCACAGCAATGGCGCCCCCAGTTGTCAGTAACATAGTATTGGTCATTTCAAAATGTTGAAAAATGCAAGTGCTTTGAAAAATTGAAATGAAAATGATGTCTCAATATTTCAATACAGTTAAAAGTAATGTATTTTAGTAATAAAAATAGTCAAGGCTCACAGCGATTATCTAAAGATAAAGCGGGGAAGACGTTCCCATCCTTAAATTCTCCTGTCTTCATTAATTCCCTGAGTATGCATATACATCCGCGTGCGACAGCCTTGTCTTTATAATAAGCGCAGATTTCACGCGTGGTCGCCCGGCACACACGCAGGGTGAAGTGACTGGGACCTTTATCGCGCCGTGTGAGGCTGATGATTAAGTCGCTCTCAAGTCAGCCTGAGTTATGGGTATCGATCCACCTGTCTCCCCCATCGACTCTTGCAGGCGAGCCCCGCTTCGAACGCCTCCATCATCTTCGCCGTTCACACGTGCGGGATGAGTGCTTGTAAATATTGAAAGAATTATGAGCGATACCCGCTCCATCTTGGCATATGCAGGTCGCAGAGTTTGACTGACATGATGAATTAAGATTCTCTTTAAGTCTGTGCAGATGAAGGAAGAAGACAGGTTGTTGACACAAATTGATTGTCTAAATCTTCCACATCAATCAAAAGTAAAGCTTTTTATCTATTTCCTCATCATTGTATGTCAAACTAATTCTTCCATCATTGATTTAGGAACTGCACTCTAAAATGTCCCGGGTCAAATCTGACCCGGGTTCTATTTGGCCTGTGACACTAATTTTCCGGGTCAAATGACACTTTTTATCTTCTGTTCCCATCATTGTATGTCAAATTATTTGCCGGGTCAAAAGGACACTTTTCCGGGTCAAATTAATGGCACTTTCCGTGTTCAATTAATGATGACACTCTTTCCGCGTCAAAATGCCACTTTTCCGGGTCAGATTAATAACACTTCCCTAACTCATTTCCAGGTCATTTTGACACGGAAAAACCAGTGTCATTTGACCCGGAAAAAAATCAGTATCATTAATTTGACCCGGAAAAGTGGCATTTTGACCCGGAAAAATGTCAGACCAAATAGAACCCGGCTCAGATTTGTCCCGGGAGTGTTCAGAGTGTGGTATACTGAAAAACACCCCGATATAAAGCCAAAATATACATGTAATGACAAAAACGGAAACCTTTTTTTCCTCTAGACTAGAGGGATACATTCATAGGTTTTTAATTGTATTTTGTACAAATCTCCGATGAATGGTTCATTCAAATAACAAAAACAGCAAGTAAATACTTTCAAATTCATTTTCTGGGAGGCCAAGGTTTGAAAGTTCATCATGTTTCATGAGATGCCCACTTTCTGCTGCTCAAGTGCCGGCTGATCCTTTAACAATGAGGCAATTAATTTATGACGTCAGAATCGTGCGTTGTGATTGGATGTCGACCGTAACGTCAGTATATAGGTCATCAACCATGGAAAGTTATTCATTCACTCTTTTTTTGATTTAAGATCATTCCGTTCACAATTCTTTCTCCCACAAGATACTAAATAGATCAGCTGGCTTTTACTGAAATGAAACCGTTTAAAGCTCGTGAAGCGGCCCTAGCCAAGAACTTAAAAGGCCATCTTGTGTCGAGTTCGAATTTCGACACAAGAGTTTGTCGACGCCCACCATCCACTTTAAGAAGTCCCGGTCAGATTTGACCCGGAATCAGGGTCATATGGGGTCTGACCCTTTTCCAGGTCGAAAATGACACTTTCGGGTCAAAATTTCTGGGTCGTTTGGACCCAGAAACATGCCATTTTGACCCGGAAAAGTGACATTTTTGACCGGGAAAAGGGTCAGGCCCAGGACCCGGATTCCGGGTCAAATTTGACCGGTACTTTTTTAGAGTGTATACCCTTGGGAAAAACCACAAACGTCATAAGAACCATTCCCTCAAGATCAAAGTCAAACATAATTCAAGGCGGAGAGAAAAATTACCTAGTCATCTCCAGAATCACAAACACCACCAATGAGTTTATTTACACGAGCCCACTGTTATAATAAAGCTGACCATTTCCTTGTGATAAATTACTGCACCCTGACCAATTCTGCTTGGTAATTTACCGGTGCTAAAGATACCGTCGTACTTAATCACGTGCTTATACACACACACCACTCCGTGTCCCCCCAAAAAGGATCACTTACAGAAAGCCATTGGCTGGGCGTACATTATAATTGCGGGCCGGTACGAGCTCACATACCGCTCGCAACGCGGTACGGTCCAAACTACGGGGATTTCAAAAGCGCCGCCCGTCGTGCTTTCAGGGTACGATAGCAGTGCAGAGTATATGCGGGTACGCGTATACGCAATTTATATCGCCATACCGTAGAACCGCTAACATCACGTAGGACTAGTGCACGCAAGATTACCATTTGATGTGTGGTCATCAAGTACGTCCTCGGTCCATCCCGCCTTTATGTGTTTGTTTGTGTGACTGGTTCAAGTGTGTAAATCGGGAAATGTTGGGTGGGTGATTGATTGAAGTAGTGGATGCACATCTCAGACTTGTACCAAGCGGTACAGATGGACGGTGAACGCGTGTACATCACTCTCTCTCTGCCTGCCGAGGTGAACCTGTAACTCATCACCTGTACGGTTCATTTAGCTCGTCATCATACGGGGAAGGAGAAGAGATCGACTAGGGAGGTTATAGCCACGCAGCGAGTCGTTGTCGCGTTGTTAACGTGGCACAGCGAACCACTGACACACTACGGCAAGCGATATCCGAGAGTGTCACAGCCCGTAGGCTGAAGACCATTTCCCCATGACTAATACACCGCCTGGTACGGCGCGACATCTCAACCAGCGAGCCTTATATAAATCACAGATTTCGAGGTGGAGACGGTGTCTGGAGTATTTTCGGTTAGTAAAATAGTACTCCGTGGGTCTCGGATCGACATCATGCAGATAGGCGTTGCCTGCACGCTCCAAGCAGCTCTGGCCATCATTCTGCTGCGGCTAATGTCATGCGGTAAGTACCCTAAATAATTATATACATTGCACACTGCCGGCGTCCGGTAGACGTGGTTTCGTATCCACTTAGTGCCTGTGTTTTCCCAGTGGACTCATGGCCTAATATCCGCATAACCTACTTCTTCCTCGGAGTGAATTATGTATACCAAGGTATGGATACCTGCGCCCAGATATTCATCCAAAATAACAAAGTAGGTCTTTATAATATTGCTTCATCGTCAAAATGATTAAATATGGGGTTAAAAATGATTATCTTTTATCGTGAAAACAATTTTGCAAACCTGGAGTGAAAGTCCGTTCACCTTTCGTAGTGCCTCGTTTTACCCATGGAGGAATAAAAACGGGCGCCATTGCGTTTCTGCGGATTCTGCGGGCGAGGTACATGCAATATAGGTGCATGCAAAACCAAATCGAAAATGTAGCAAAATTGTAGTAAAAAAAACTTTGTCTGCGAAGAAATTGATCATTTTATTATATTGGGAGTAAAACTGTATTTACACAACTGGGGATGAAATCAACTTATTCGATGGAACCCGGATTCAGACTTTGACGCCAACGGAGGACCAACTTCAGCTCCATCCTTTTACATTTTGCGCATGTCAGTGCTACGGCGTCCTAGACTGAATCTTGCACTGAGGTCGGGGCTGTGTTGAAATAACATTACTGCGAATAATACAAAAAGATGTGTTTCTTACACTGTTGAAACGTGCGAGAAATTCACGAAATTGAGTAGGCTAAGTATAGTGGTCACGTGCTGACCAAAAACGTATAAGGTACAAACCGACCAAACGGATGGGGTAATTAATTACATGAAGAAGTGAAAATTCAAAGGTACGAGAAAGAACCTACAGCCCTAATTTTCTCTTCATGTCGATCGGCGCTAAGCTAGTCATGAAACTAATGTGGATAACAATGCAACGACCTAAAAGCATGGAACTTAGCAACACATACTATAGCCCATAATCACAATACATTGTACATTGCATTGTAATTGCGGGGCCCGGTGAAGCACATGGCAGGAAATTTAAGTTACGGCGGAAGCGATCTAACAATAGTACCCGATAACGCTTTGGTAAAACGTCTTGGGTAGAGTGAACAGATAGGTTTTTTGACGTCCACCATAGACACTAACTACTGTTTAATTAAAAGAATGCAACTGAGGCAACCCGAGGCAACTGAAGAACTATTGAGGCAAGGTATTTCAGCAACCAAACCGTAGATCTAAAATTGTTTGAGGGCAGACTATGCAGTGAGTTCTACTCCAATGCAGATTGGCAGCAGTCTGATTAAGATTATAATTATTGCAAATTCTATGGTACATTCCATTTATTTAAGTCCCATTTAAAGCATGTCGTAAAGAATACTGCTATTCCACTGATCTAATGGCAACATTCCATTGTCTCCATATAAAGGCAATCTCCTTGAGCTTTATGTTATAATAATTACCCCAACCTGTCAGTCTTTCTCGCCATTAATAAAACATTCCATGCAATAATTAGGCAGATTCAATGTTTATGCCTCATCCTAAGTTACCACCGCACAGCATGCACACTGTAGTCAGGTAGCGCAGCAGGAATGCATGTAATGAATGCATGTGTTCCATGATGACATTGCGTTTTAATAAAGCATTCACCCGCGAAATGTGTCCGGCAATTTTTTTCTCTCTCGAACGACCTTAATTACAGCTGTTATTGCCCACAGCTGTGCAACTCTGTCATATATGTTGCGATGAATTATGTAATGCCTCTTTGCAGCAATAAGTGTAAATATATTATTCGTACCTTGCCATTGCCATTATTCACGACAAACCTGCATTTTCAAAGTATAATCTAAGGAATAGCCGATGCAATATTTATTTTATGTATTTACATGAAGATGAATATTTTGCAAAGCCAATTGCGAAATAAACATTGTTCCGTGTTTCTGCTGGACTCAAATACGAAATATATTTGATAGCAATCATTACAAAATGCATCGGACGCAATAAGGCACACTACATGATGGTGCAAAAAGAAGGGGAAAAATTTGACAAAAATTTTAACCTTCTTACTTAACTTTTGAACTGTGTTTTTTTATTATGTAGTGAAGTATAGCTCTTCAACCATACGTGGTAAAAGAAATCTTTTAAAAAATTGCAAGAATAGTGTTATTATGCTAATTTGAATACAAGTCACCAAAATCACTGTTGCCCACGTGTAAGTCTAGTGTAGGGCTTTTTTGTCTGCAAAGTAAGCTCCGGAGCTCAGTCAAGCGGATGGAGTAGAGCCGTCCGTGGACAAACAGGTTTGGCACATGAAATTTTTAAACTACCATATCTCAGTCATTTTTCGTAACTTACGTTTCAAGATCAATATTTTAATACCATGAAATTGAATTTTTGAAATAATGTTCAACAAGTAGGTGAAAATTGCTGTCAAAAATGGGTTTCCTTCTTTTTGCACCACCCTGTATTTAATGTTAATTAGACTTATGGGAACACGATATAAAATGGCCTCCCTTTCAACATTTCCCATTCCGTTAAAGGATTGACGTTAAAAGAGGTCTGCATTGGCTTAAATTTCCACTTGTGAGTTGCATGCGTACCCGAAAAGGTTTCTAGACCTTACTAAAGATATTTGACACTCCGGATTAGAGCTCAAGAAAACCACAGGATACATGTACCTATAAGTTGATATTATTGTTAAAGACTGCTTTGGAAAATGGGGGAAGTGCGTTTCATAGTTGGAGTTGAACTGAAATCAATAAGTAGACAATATAAAATCTGCAAGAGCTTTAAAGTCTCCTCCTTATTGGGAAAGTGACAAGCGACCTAGAGAGATGTTCGAATTTCAGTTGCACTTCTGTCTGCAAAACCCAATCCTGTCCAGGCATTATGAGAACATGTAAGACGAGAACATGAGTACGGAACGGAATTGAAATCCTCTCTCATAGTGTATCGCTCGCACGCAACGGCCAAGACACGTTCTCAACTAGGGGGGGGGGGGGTTGTTTGGCTCAATCGGATCGGCTGCCAAACCGGGAACGTGTCAATATATCTCCATGGAGATTGGGCGATGAGTGGTTTCTATGGCATCGCAGGGTTATAGGGCAAATGGCTGTCCGCTTATGTGCATGTCCATCGCGAGCCTCGTCCTATTTGATCCTGCGAAAACAATTAAGCGGTTTTACCAATCAGACCTGATTAAGTGAAATTAGCAAAACAAACTTATAGTTCTTAAATTTCGTCAGTAAAAGAAGTAATCGTGTTAAAGTACCCGTGATACCCTAAATCTTCCGATCTTTTCATGCTCACGGCTCTTTTAGTCGCTGTTCTTTAAAAAGAGATTAAAACAGAACGTGAGCTGTTGAATTTTGGCCGACTTTTGTTCAATAGTCTGGAAATTTGTCTTGTCAATCACGGAAGATGACGCTACATTATGTGCTTGGCAACAGTAAAGTGAAGTTAACTGAGTGACTGCGTATAAGTTCCTCTACTTTCTTATCTCTGAATGGCATGGACAGTGAGTGTCGTGCATTACCCAGATATTGCCTACATGACGTCTGCATTGCCTTTTCATGCTTTTCATGCATGATATGGTGGTAATAATATCAAAATTGATAACAGCGTACACGCCCGTCCTGCACGTATCCAGCCATCATGATGTAAATGTCCCGTGCACTTACTATGCAGTAGACGACACAGACAACATGTTTTGCAAATACCACTTTCCAATTGTGCAGAGTGAATTGAATTGCCCCACTTTGCTAATCAACTTAGGCAACCATGGATACATGGCTCAGGTGGTAAAGAAAGTTGCGACTATGTCCCCTCAAGGTCACCGTAGATTGGATTTGACGGTAAGTATATTTGGCGCCGAGAAAAATACCATTACGTCGTGTAATTTTTGTCACGTCGGATGGTTAATGTCATATATATTTTTCACAAAACATTGTAGACATAAATATTTGTGAATATTCATGAGCATCTTGTTCGTCTCCAAACACGAATCTTGTTGATGGTATCCCAAGAAAATGTTGTTGTATTCACACGCTATAGTGTAGTAGACACCATATTATACTTTCTACATGTTACCATAAGCTGATGGTCTAACGCTTATTTCCAAATTTTAAAGGACCATTTCATTTCATTGAAATTTCATTCAGGCTACATTGAAACCTAATTGGACCAATTCAGTAACATTGGAACCTAAACGAACCAACTCATTTATATTGGAACCTAAATGTACCAATTTATTTAGGAGTTACATTGGAACCTAAATGGAACAATTCATTTCAGAGTATACACTTTTAACATACACGTACCAATTCATATCAGAGAACATTGGAACATAAATGGACCGATTCATTCCAGAGTTACATTGGAATCTAAATGTAGGCTATACCAAATCATTTTTGAGTACATTGGAACCTAAATGGACCAATTCAATCGAGAGTTGCATTGGAACCCAACAAACCAATTCATTCAAGAGTTGTATTGGAACCTAAATGGGTGAATTCATTCCAGAGTTACATTGGAACCTAAACGGAACAATTTCAGACTTACATTGGAACTTAAATGGACCAATTCATTCCATAGTTACGGTTCCAAAGACAAATTTATTCCAGAGTTAGATTGGAACCTAAATGGACCAATTCATTTCAGAATACATTATTGGAACCTAAATGGGCCAATTCACTCCAGAGTTACTGGAACATACATGGACCAATTCATTCCAGAGTTACATTGGAACCTAAGACCCATTCATTCCAGATATTGGTACCAAAGACTAGTTCATTTCAGATTGGAACCTAAATGAACACCAATTTATTCCAGAGTTAGATTGGAACCTGAATGGACCAATTCATTTCAGAATACATTGGAACCTAAATGAACAAATTCACTTCAGAGTTACATTGGAACATACATGGACCAATTCATTCCAGAGTTACATTGAAACCTAAGACCAATTCATTCAAGAGTAACATTGAAATCTAAGACCCATTCATTCCAGATATTGGAACCTATGACCAATTTATGCCATAGTTATATCGGAACCTAAATAAACCAAGTAATTTCGAACCCAATTGGACCAATTCATTCCAGAGTTACATTGAAATCTAAATTCAACAAGAGAAAATGAGTTCAGTGGACTCTAACACAGAAAATCTGAGAAATTTATTTTAAAAATGTCGAAATTCATTTCGGTATCTTTGCCTCTTTGGGGGTAATCGTAGTGTAAGAGCGTGATCAAATGCGGAGGAAAAAGCGGAAATGGCCTAAAAAGCGGCAACTTTCTCGGGTAAGAAAAAAACCCTGATTTTTGCCCGAAGTGAAATCACTGGCGTCAGAATAATGGCGGACGGCAAGTATTGTAGGACTATGATGGCTTCGTCCGTTCAATTTAGCAGGACTATCGATTCCGTGCTAGCTTCACGTGATGCGCGATAAATGAACGGCGTCAGGTATGCACATCATCTTGGAGAAAGTACGGCCGACCCGGTGCTTGCATGTATGGCATCGGTGTGCTAGACATCCTTCCCGCCGAGAATGTTGTCCGACGGCGAAAATCGCATGCGAGGCTCAGTGGTGGTGGGTGCATGTGTGTGTGTTGGTAAAGGAACAAATTCTACTGAAACATCTGTGCATAGACGCATAAATAGCATGATGACTGGCCGGTAAAAACGTGCATTGCAACGTGTTAAATGTTCCAAATTGCGTCATCATCCGGCTCAATAACCCATAGGCTTGTAATGTTCGTGACAGAGCTTTTACGAGCACAGCAAATAAACCTGAAATGTATTTTTCAAATCCTATATATCTATAATCTAGGCTTAGTACTTTTTGTCAAGGAGATTACTGACTACTCGGAGTTTTGGAGCATTTTCTCTGAATCAGGTTAATTGGCTCTGTTACACTTCTTTTCATAAACGCTGGAATCGACCTCATCTGTAACATGAAGTCTGAAGTTCAGATCTTGTTCAAGACTTCAATATTCTTTACGCAGAGAGAATCATCTTTCATAACACCGTGAGCTCCATACAACTCGTATAGGCCTAGTCCTCATCGATCGCTCAGAATTCATATCTTGCTTACTTGGTTCCCTATTTCCCGCCATGTGTTCATCGATTTGTGGTGTTACATTACTGAAAACTATATAGGGCCTACCTGCGGTACTTTCCCTTCGTATCGCATAGTTTTACATCGTTGGTATTAAAGTTTCGATTATAGTTTATCCTTTGAAGACTAGGGCAGTTGTACTTTGTTTTTATAAGTCAAACGGATTTAGGAAAAAATATATCTAAATATTCATGCGGCATGAGAGGTAACAGTAAGAATCCAATGTGTCATTCTAATTTATTTCATTATAATCACTTCGAAACTTCTCATTGATTTACATCAAAGCAGCCGCGCCCTAAGGTGTTTTTTTAAGTCCACGGTATTAAAAAAAGTAAACTGAAATAAAACATTTCGAGGATGTCCGAGTATCACAAATTGTTGGAGCACAGGCATCGAAATACGTTGTCGTTTGGAATTCATTACATGAGCTCTTTAATCCCGATGCCATTGATTAGAATCTTTACAGTCTTGAAGACCACGCATTGCTACCAGAAACAGTAATTACCTCTCCTAGCCCCAAGCCGTGTCGAAATTACTCGATCCTCTTGTGATCAAATCACTCTTATTACCAGACCCTTCGTGATGAACTGAGATTAAAAACCTCGCGGACGAGACTATTACATCCTGTCAGGCTGACATTTTCGAGCATGACTTTGAACATAATTTATTAAATGTCGACGTGGGCCCGCTGCAGCGGTTCAACGGAGGGTAATTTGGGTCGATTTGCTTGCAAATAGACGGGAGACGTGTCAGTGAGTGAAGGCCAATTGTTGTCAATGAATAATGAACACGAAGAGTGGACCGTTTAGTGTTGCTACATACACGTGTTTACGTCATGATGAAAAAACAAAACTGCCCTCGGAAACTTACCCAAATCAAACTCAAATTGGGCTTTTTAAAGCAACATACCACGAATAAGTGTGAGAAAATATTAAGCAAAATGTTGTATTTGCAACTTACTTAAAGGGTCCATGCGATGAAATTTTCTTAGGAACACGTGCAACTTTCTACTCCTCTGAAATGTATGAAAACTATTTGACTTCCCTTTTTGGTTACCTTTATTGAAAAGTGCACTTCTTTTAATTTCCGTTCTTTTAATACCGGACAACTGAGGGCGCTGTTGCTGTGATGTCATTTCAGGAAGACACTGTTCAGTTTTGGGGGTTTCTTTTCAAATTTTGAACCCAAAACTTCTTTAAATTTCCATTCTTTTAATTCCGGACAACTGAGGGCGCTGTTGCTGTGATGTCATTTCAGGAAGACACTGTTCAGTTTAGGCTTCCTTTTCAAATTGTGAACCCAAAATTTGCTCATTGAAAACATTTGTGAGAGAGGGTTGCTCATTGACTTACTGTCATCCTGACACAACAACGAATCACTAAAGAAAAGAAAATTTATGACCGAAAAAATGTCAACAACTAGCGACTTTTTGTGCTGAAATAGCTGTTACATTAGGATCTGCCCGGAATGACATCACAGTTTGCTCATGAATATACACATTCGTATTAGCATAAAGATAAAAAAAGGCAACAAAATACCCTTGAAAATGGCAAAACGAAAATTGAAAATAAATTTAATGGAACACAAAGGTGCATTTTCAACTAAAAAAGGATTGCATTAAAAAAATACATCGCATGGGTCGTATAAAGCCCACATGGCGGTTTTGTATTTCATTTTTTTGACTGTCCCACTTTCTAACAGCAAATCTAGCTCGTTTAGATTATTGAGAGATACACCTATTGATTAGAGATTACCGCCATGGTCACAAAATGTGGATACAAACGGGGTCTACCTGACCCCAATACTTGTTCCCAATGCCTATGTCCCCCAAAATCCTTAGGATTTGGGTTAGGGTTAGATGGTTAGGGTTTGGGTTGGGGAACATAGGTATTGGGGAACATAGGTATTGGGGAACATAGGTATTGGGGAACATAGGTATCGGGGAACATAAGGATGCACCCGATACAAACACCTGCACACGGGAAGTGTTGATGAACTATGTCACTCCAGAAATACGTAAAACGACCGCACAAAATCAATGCACGACATCATTTCCTTTCTTCGTTGTTTGTTTTCGAACTCGGTTTGGATTTCTCGTTGCAATAATAAGGAACATGCGCAGATAATGTTGCATATAGTACTAGCAGGAGACGACGAGCAGACTAAACGGAAATTGGGGCAATGTTCTCAGACACGTTTGCATACACGATACATGATACGAGATGTACTGTATAGTGGAGAGTGCAAATACTGCGACACACGGGCTACCAAATTGGCGTAACGTATGGTAACGTAACACCCGTATGTCTACGAGCAATCTCGTGAGTTCTCGCCTCCCTTTTTAATTGCCAGTCTACGGCTGATGCATGTCTGGATATTTAAGTACGAGAGCACTGCATTGATATTGTGACTGTGGTCAGCTCAGAGGGAGAAACTTAATGTCCCGTCGGATTGAGAATTGCTCTATTCAAGATATACCTGTACAAGAATTCGCTATTACCCCATCCATAAAAACAGTAATGTATAATATATTATACTAGTAATTTAAAAGTAAGGAGCACTAAAAACACCCGAAACATTATACTTTTAAGATCGAATTTTAAATGAAAAAAAAACCCAAGAATATTTTAATTATTGATGGGTTTCGTTGATATTTTTTCTGACAAAAAGATATTTCTTATTTGGCTTGATAATATGTTTTTAATGTTTCTGAACAACAACCATCTTGAATTTTTGTTGTGGGGGGGGGGGGGAGATGGAGGTTGGGTATCATTTCATAAACAAACATAATAAAAGCAAAAATGCATCTCAAAAAAGGCTCCCATGCAAAGGGTCTATATATACTGCGCTTGACGAAGCTTCAAATCCGCACTCGCTTATCCATCGGAAAAACAGCCCCTCCATTGAATTGTGTTATTAGGCCTATATGCACTTGAAGCAGACTTTGTGTCATCCTCTCCCGTATCTCAGTATAATTTTTCATTCAAAAACATGCAGGAGACGCTGAAAAGATATATCGATTCTCTCTTAAACCTACAAAATGTCACTTACTATATGTCCCCATGCTCCGTCCCCCGCTGACTTTATACATCTCGATCTGCATTCAACAAAATTATGCCGTCAGTATAGCACGAGAAAATTGGCGATACCTGACCCTGTCCCACCAATCATTACAAAAAGGTCCCCGGGGTGAAAGCGACTGTTGTTCGGCTATCTATCTCGTAGAGATTGGGAGCACGTCCGTGATATCGTTCAAATGTAGGTGTTGCGATTCTCTGTACAATTTCAATGATTCTGTTTGCACGTAATTGGACTCGCATCATGAAAATGCATTTGATGAGATCTTTTAAATTTATTTCCACCTTTTTGATGAAATATTTATGAATCATCGACTCAGATGCATTTGACACACCGTATATGATGTATCGTAAGTCAGATTCACATCTGTTCTATTTCAATTTCAATTCAACTTATTATCTCATGTGAAATTCTCAATCTGGCCTTGCACATTTTTATGCATACCAAGCGTGCATATATCACAATTTAAGTTAGAAACAGCTTAACTAAAAAGAATATTTATTAAAAAAATACAAAAAATCTGATGCAATACTGACAATAATGCATAAACAAAAGAGAGGGGAAAATAAAAATCTTTGAAATGGTGGCGTCTACATGACTCCCTTGAAAATATGGTATACCTTTTACCTTATTGGTCAACCTTAAGCGTGTCTGGGGTTCTTATTGGTCTTTGCATCGAGACATGCGCAGTGCGGTCAATGAGTACTTATTTCATAGAGTTCAGATTTAATACCACACCGGCTATTAAGGCTTGTGGCATGTCATTGTAATGTCATTGACTTTAATGAACATTGCTCACTAAGTCTTGGACGAGCGAGCCATGCCCCTCTGTGATTTAATCTATACACTGATAATTAAATCTACACTTCACATGATTCGGCAGATGGCTGTGTCTGCCTCTATGTTTTTTTTCTCAGCAGCAATGGCGCCAAATTAGTGGCGGGAAATGTGGTAAAAATTATTCATTTACGCGCCATCGTCCTCTGCGCGCACTAAACCAAAAAAAAAAACACCCCAACCTTTGTCGAAATTCTGCCGTGAAGTTATTTAATATTGTCATAACTTTATGTTATTTGGCCTGTAGTCAGTGTTGAATGTCTTTGATAAAGCTGAAGCCACTTTACTTTTCAATGCAAAAAACAAACACTTCAACCTGAGAATTCGAACTTGTTATGAAGTTAGGTTGGCACAATTGCCTTACACCCGTGATGACAGAGGTTCACAGCCAACTCAGGTTTTAATCCGCCACCCACTCACGTAGGCTCGTGTTCATTATTTGTATAATATTCACTGCTTTGCGCATGTCTCAACAGAACAATGAGAACTCACAGCCAATTGGGAAACTGTACAACATAAAAAGTCTCATTTTTACCACACTGGCTTTTAGCGGGACGATTTGCCCATGGTATACGTTCTTGCACTTTAACATTAACCTTTCTACATCGTAATTGTCTAATCGTTGACTCCTTATAGGCCTCTCGTGTCAGCCGATCAAGAAATGACCAAAGTCCGCCAGAAAAAAAAGAATTGAACAGTCCACGTGTTTTCAGTCATCGTTTTTTTTTTTACGGGAAAAAAACCCACAATTTATCGACACAATTGATACCCCCCCCCGGTCAGCGTAAATCAAAGCAGCCGGAATACCGCAGCCGGAATAAAACCGGAATACCGCGGTTGCCCGGTATATTTCTCAATCCTCTTGTTTATTATTTATTTAAAAAAAAATACATTGGAACACATAAATGAACACCACGAATTACGACTAGAAAATTAATGTTGAGGTGTGGTGGCACAGCCGGTTGAACTTGCCGGTCTGCTGAGCCGCCGATGGCAAATGAAGCTAGTAGCCTCCATTCGAGTCGAGTCCACTCGGTGGCTGGTCATTGACAGAGCTTTTGATATTGTAAGTTCGTAGACCTAAAATTAATGATACTTAGTGACATTTTTATGATCATGCACGCGTTTAAATGTGTTGGAAATCGCAGGTTGGAATGCCGCTGCAGTGAACTTTGTTTTGTTCAACCAAAATTTGTAAACATGTTCAGACAAACTAGATTTTTGTTTAACAAGCAAACATTATTAGTGGTGCCTTTATTTTAAGAACACTAGTACGGATTCTTATTTTTCCTCTACCTTTTCAAAATTTAATGCATCCATCCTTTAGTTGAACTTTGATTGGAACAAAAGTTTTAAAAAGATGGGTTTGCTATAGACTGCCATAATGTTTCGTGCTCGGCTGTGATACATGTTATTGCAGTTTGATAGATGAGGAGGGCTATAGAGTATACACAGATGAGCTTGAATCACGTCTACAGCGCAGACGCAGGGCGGCTCCAAGCGATCTTCTCGGCGGGAAACATCAATGAGCGACGGACACGAACGATTGAAAATTCTGCAATATACAACATCAGAGGGGACCATGCAAATGAATTGCGCCGCGGGAGAAAAGACAGAAAAAAAACTTCACTCGTCTCTGGCCTCGGCAATTTTTTTTCTCTAAAACATGCCTCTGAGCTTGTCATGTATTGCAGACCACACTTGCCGTTACTTCCGCGAACGAATAATATTGGAAACGCGACACGGGAAAAGAGTTTGCCCTCGTGCAATGCAATAATGCCTCCGAGTTGGCGGGAAATATTGGTCTGCGCATGGTCTGCGCAATATAGGCGTCGCGTGTGTGCGCGTATAACGAACGGCAGACGACTATTGTGACTGCATGTTGTGAAAGAAATTACTTTACGAAAATGTCTTTAAAAAATAAATGTCATTGGTAGTGACAAAGAAAACTAATTTTCGTAGGCCTTTCTGTTTTGCTTTTGAAGGAAAACCAAATGATAATTTTATCATCATTGAATTTCATTTATATTTATGTGTAGGGCCTACACTCTGAAAGTAAGGAGGAATGTAATTTTTGTGGATTGAACGGGCAAGAGCACGCTTACTTGTATACAGAACTAAAAATTACATTCCATGTACACATACAAGTAAATATTTCGAATAATCACTGACGTCCCTGAACGTTAACAACTATTACATTCCATCTGAGGAGTATTGATGCATGATTCTTCCCATTAACAATGGGAAAAATGAATAGTGATCATTGTTAATAGTCTCTCTCTTTAACATTCGTAAGTTATTTACAATGTATACGCATTATACGGGGAAAGAATTAATTTTGAAGACCGGCGTTGGCGAATCAATATTTGGGAAAGTGCCCCGTTGCGAAACCGGAGACTTTCCCGTGCCCCAGGTGTATGTGGCAAATCGATTCCGTAAGAGGAAATCCGTCACTCTAGAGTACATCATGAATGACGCAGATTAGGAAAAAATAGCTAAGGCAAGATTAAACAACAAAAAATGGACTGAATGAAAACGGAGGCCCTATGTTAGACAAATAACAGGTAGGGCCTATTTTTAGTTGGATAGACGGGCGTATAGGCGAAGCTGTTTACAGGACATTTGAGATGTAATGTTGTTATGTTACTGTCAGTCGGGTTCGATGTAGTAATCGTTGCCCGACCCGCCACTATTTTCAGGCTTTTCAGGCCGGCCGCCATGTTTGCACGAGCTTTATACGCAAAGAATATGCGACGTGTAGTTCGTGACAAACCAGCCTTTATACATTGTATATAAAAAAAAACAACCGTTATTCCCTTACAGAAGCTGTCGATAGAAGATGGAGAACAAAAAAGTTTATTTTTTTCGAGTTGGAGTATTAACCTCCCCCCCCCCCGATAAATATAATCTAGGTGAACCAATTCCATATGATGCACGACGAACCTTTATCACAAAATACAAGTTGAAAGCAAACGATCCAAACTAGTGTCGGGCATATATTTGAAAACATCTGCCCATAGGCATATATCTTTTATTTCAAGACATTGTAACTTTCATGTACATGCAATCATAACGTTGAAACCGAATACCGCGTTTGCCATAGGATTGGTTTGAATTAGCATAACGTGATCCGCCACGATAATTAAGGTCAAGTAGGTCCGGTGGGCCGGATCAACCTCGTACAACCTCGGCATCGCTGATGGGACGCTGACCAATCAGTTCCCCCCTGGGGACAAGTTTGGGGACAGACTGACCGAGCCACACCGGTCTGTATAGATGGTCATCCGAATTCCCAAGACCACGTGGTGCATTTATTACAACACACATTTCACATGATGATACCTCAAATCAAATTTAGACGCACGGGTGCGGAAGTAACTACGGGCGCCCCGGTGTACGGGACATCTCCAGCGATGCCGGACGAACGCACCGGTTTTGCCCGGGGAAACGCGTTAATTAACGGGCGGGTGGTAAACGAGTTAGAACCCCAACGGCCAAGCGGTCGAAGCTCCAAATTTAACTCCAGGCTTTCCTCTCTCAGTCTTATAACCGCGTTTAATCACAAGTATTTAGCGGGGGTTTTCGGAGCAGTGGAGATGACGCAGAGGATGGGTGGTTGGTTTATACTTGGAGTAATTGAGAAGGTATCTTTATGAACTTGTGTTTTACTTGAACGGCATAATAGTCCGTTCCTTGTGCTTGAACGCATACGTGAAAATATGTTCAAGTACGCGCGCTACATGGAGTTCCATACTCTTTGCATATATTTATGTTTACGTGTCGCACGTTTCGTATGGACTTCGATCACTTCATCGTTAATAAAATTCGTTTAAATAAAGTTTATTATTTTGCTTGCTTCTTTAAATGAAACTGGTGTTTTCTTTTGGGTGTTGATCTTTGTCGTGTATTTTCTCGTTATAGCAAACGTCACCAATGCTTTTTTTGTGTCGGTTGGGTATTCATACCTTATAAGCTGAGCACGCCACCACCCTATTTCTTCTTTAGCAGGCCGACTCTTGATAGCTTTGACTATAGGAAACAGCAAATTTTACTTGACATTTAGTATCAGTTGAGTACAACTGAATATCAGTCAATATTACTTCAATATAGTCAGGATTTATTGCCTGGAAAATTCAGCAATGCGTGGGAAGCTCCTAGTCAGAAAGTCAACTATCGGTGTAGGCCTATGTTTTCCGAAGAAAACACCCACTATATTCTCTAGAGCAATAGAAGTCAGTACTTTGACTATGCATGTTGTTTGAAGAAAGATAAACACGAATATAAACTCATGATATGCGGATGAAGTACTCCTGTATCCGATCATTAGCAACGCAACCCATGAAAGTTAACGCCTTTAATAGGGCCAACGAACAAACATTGGGTGAGTCATAATGAACTAGAATTCTACCTCCATGGTTCAGTTAGGCCTAATGCAATTTTGGAACTGTTTCCGACTGCGGGCATGGCAGGCGTTCGTATCCACTCCTTTGCTTTCCTCGTCTGGATCCGGTCTCGACTGGAAAGCTTGATTTGAAGAATTCGTGCTCGGCATCTCCCTACGTCAATTACATTGGAGCCTCACACACGTGTCCCCGCCACTGTTACGTGCATCATGTTGCCTATAATACTGCCAGTAGCACATGGTATCAAGTATGTTTCGACTGGAACAAATAAACTTGCCGACAAAGCCGACTTTGTATTATGTTTATTTGTTTTGCTGATTAAAAAGAAAGGGTAACATAATTCCTGAAGAACTAGGCCTAATCAGTCATTTAGACATCGCTTAACTCCCGGTGTACCATACAGCTAGCACGCAACTTTTAGAAACGTTTGTCTATAGTTTGTGCAGTAACCAGCCTAAATTACAGTGAAACATTATATTAATGTCATCAGTCAGCAGTCAGTTAGCGTTCTTTCGGGACATTTTTCAACTTTCAATCAAATGAATTCCTTAAGCGGCCTCATTTGAACGCCCTTAAAAACTAAAAGTACTGAGCCGACACGAACAAACAGTATGTGTTTTCCCACATAGCCGGTTAATGAAAATTTGATGACGTCAAAGCAGGTTTTTGTGCGGCAATTCGCAATAGTTGAACACATTTCAACATGCGACTTTCGCAGCGAATGTATCGCTGACGTCAAATTCGCTCCGTATTTCACATTCCTGTAAATGTATGAACTGAACAAAATGATACTGATTTCGAATTTGTCGAGTTCCTACCAAGCTATTTTTAAAATGTGCCAATAAGAAAGCGTATGTGTTACCATTCTTGTGTGTAATGCACGGTTGGCGCAAATACATGTACTACTAACACTATTTCATATTTGACGCACCCTGTGCAATTAAAGTACACTTTGTGACTTAGAGAGAGAAGTATTGAAAATCTTGCTCTATTAAAACTTGCACCTTGCTGTACATGACATCGATACATATAATTAGTTCCGTTGCTTTCTGCTGTGAATTTCAATGGGACTTCTTTTTCTGGTATCCAACCTATAAAGGTACATGTCATAAATTTCGTTGATCATATTGATTTGCTTGACTTCAGGATAATCGCAATAGCCCTTTTTAAATTAAAATTGTGTACGTAATATTTACCCTGCCTGTTTTCTTTCCTTTGCTGCAGCCAAATCAATGGAGTGTTTCTACTGCCCAGCCACCTCAACCAGCGAAGAGGACTGTAGGAAAGCAGGAGCCATACAGCAATGTACAGTGGGTTTCAATACCTGCTTCACGCAAATCAAATACCAAGGCGAGTGCTCAAACTTCTAATAACCTCAAAAGTTTAATTGAACCCCAAAACCATAGCGACTAACTCCCGGTAAAAACATTATTCACGTAGTTTTGACTGGCGTAACAAATTATATACAGAGTTATGACGTGTTGTTTTTTACTGTTACGTTACCAATATGTATGCATAAGCGATTTTTCAGGTCTTTGTAATATACAGCTTCTCAGCATCATAAGTATGTCAAAATATTAAAGAAATTGCACAAATGAAAGCTGTTTGAAGCACCATTGGAAAAACCGAAAAGGAATTGTGTTAACTTGGCATTTTCTCAGCAACCCAATGTGCCGTTCATGTTTACTTTTAGTAAAAGAAAAGAC